>OOFC01043500.1:0-10401 GCA_900323345.1 Pseudochromis fuscus | reverse complement strand
CTGCCACTGACGATGAGTCTGAAGAAAGCGACGTAGAAGAGGGAGTAACGCATCCTCTACCTCCGGAGTTGGTGGAGTTGTTTATAAGTGACACAGAGGATGAAGATTTTATTGGATTTCATGATTTGGAGTGACACTGGTGGTTTGTGACACTTGTTAGCATGTTCTTTATGCTATACAGTTATCTGAATAACTGTTAATATGCTACGTTAGCATACCAGGCACGTGGTTTATGTAACGTTAGCTGAATGTGTTAGCATACCTATTCAGCCTGTTCTCTATTCTATTTTTTATTTCAAATTGCCTTTCAAGATGAAATGACTGTTCTTGGTGTTGGGTTTTTTCAAATAAATTTCCCCTAAAAAATGCGACTTATACTCCGGAGCGACTTATAGTCTGGAAAATACGGTACTAACTTGTGTATTTCAGCTCCACATAACTCATCAGTAAACGTTGTCGCTACGTAATTTTAGCATTTGTGCCTTTGAGTTTGGATGTGAATATTTCTGGCAAATGTGATATCCCGTCAACATCAACCCGACTATTGCAAACCTATGCAAATATGTCTCAAATATCAAACCTCCTCTCACCCAAATCTTTTTTTTCACCAATTCTGAATAGACATACGATGTACTATATAAGTAAGTCTACATCTGACGGTGATGTTACCCTGTGCCACAGAGGCAGAGGGAGGGAGGTGGAGGAGGGTGAGTGTCGGAGGAGGGGGGAAAGCAGATCACTTCCCAAATGCTCATTTTTAGATGGCTTGTTTGGGCACAGCGCACCAGAGCTGACGAGCTGAGCACAGAGTTTTTGACACAATGGTGTCAAACTCGGGACTGTGATGTTCAGCTCACACAAATGAATAGCATTGCACCTGCTGGCAACATGCAGACACAAACACAAACAGACTGCTGTAAAGTCTGTGTGTCAATTAGTGCGTTTGGGACTGCTGCAAATCCTAATGACTCATTTGCTTTACATTGTTTCATAAAAGATGCTTTCAGGGACCCGGCACATGGAATCTACTGGAAACAATGAAGTATTGCAGATTTACCAGTTTTAGAAGAAATGCAGAAAGAATAATAATGAAACTCTGTCAGAGTTTTACTTCTTACTGCTGCAATAATTTATTTAGCAGATTTGGGGTTCATTGTTTCTTTTTTTTATGTCATACTAGTCCATGCTAAAGTCTAACCCCTTATTTAAGTGATTCACTGTTTTGGTAACTGTAACATAATGAAGCAAAGAAAATTAATCAGGCAGTATACTGTATGTCCTCAAGTAAAAGTGGGAGTTGATTAAAAGTCTAGTTCTCTAATAATTTCTTTCAAAGTGAACAAATAAAGATCCAAATATAAGTGAGAAAAACATTACACACAAAGTTTGCCTGCAAATATTTCACAATAAAAGTCCTGTTAAAAAAAGAAGGAATGCTGTCCACAAAACACTAGAGGGCTTTTCATTTGAAACAGTTACAGGAAGTGTTGAGTTTATCTTAACAGCATGATGCAACAGTAATGTGTTGTGTTGTTTTAGCTAGTATTTAATATTCACTACCAGGTTGTATTTTAGTTGACATTTCTAAAGTACCTGATTTGTGTTCCCACAGGCCTAAAGCTGGTTTTACAGTGGTCCTGCAATAAACATTGAACTAGCCCTCCATGCCCCAGTCCATTTCCTGAGTTGTTTGTACAAGCTTGATGGCGCCATAATTCCTCTGCTTTGTCAGCAGCAAAGTGTGCAGTGAATTACCAGTCATTTATGACTGCAAGAGATCCTCCCAAAACTCAATCATAGCACTAAAAAGAATAAACAAATAAGGATGTTTTTTTTAGATCTGCTCAAGCTTGACCTGCGTTTGAGAAGTCGTGTATAGATAAGTAATGCCTTCACCTCCATCTCAACATTCTGGTGGTTTTTATGAGTTGAGCTGGTGTCTCTGTTGGTTACTGTTCAGGGGAAGGTCATAAATGGGCGATTTATGTCTGAAGTGCAGCCAGGAATGCTGATGTTACTGTCAGAGAGCAGAGATACTGTCTGGTTTGACTCGCATTTAATGGAAACTGTAAAGTCCACAACTGCACGTCCTAACTCATGCACTTTACAGTATGTGTTCACACAGGGGAAAAAAAGAGTTAACATAACCGGCAGACACAAATTATATGGAATGGCATAACAAGATGGAGAGAAAATAAATTTGCTCCCTGTGACACTGAAAGCAGATTTCACACTTTTAGCATCTTGCATCACATTTCAAGTCTAATTCAAGGTCTAAGTGCAGCAAGCATACTGCGGGCAGCAAAATTAATCGTCATCGTGAGGAATGAGAACACTTCATTAGCTCTCAGTGGTGTCTGCACTTCTGGAAGATATTATTCAATACAAACGCATGACTCGCAACACAATCCCACAAAGTACAACAGTGTTCATTAGCACAACACCAGCTAATATCAAGCTACATCTATTACTGTACCACCTACTTTTTCCACAGCTGTTATCTGGACTTCTAAACTACCATTGTTAAGTTATGGGCATTTTAATTGCTGTAGACAGGGGTCCATTAGCATAGCTTCTTGGGTGGCCATGGCCATGTTTCTCTAAATCATTAAACTAATTATACAAGCTAATTAATCAGTATGCTTGGAATGGGCTGCATGAGCAGACGCTGCTCTTTGTTGGCTTGCATAATGAAAGGAGTCCATTTTTAGATGGGGAAAATGAAGGAGGGGAGGGGGAAAGAAACTTTGATCTCCAAAGTAAACATATGATTTTTGCATATCAAGTGCGTCGAGAAAAAAAAGTGTGAAGTGGGATTACAGATGCAAAAAGTCAAGCTAGATTCGCATTTGTAGAGCTTTGAAGATACAGAATATTGCATGGGGGACAGTAGATAGGCGAGGTGGTGGGAGCCGTGGTGTCCAACATCCAATTATCGGTGTCATTTTCAATGCAAGACAAACACAGGCGGGGGATCTGTCAGTCACTGTTGTTGCTATGAGGATAGTCAGACAATGATTGGCATGTGTTTTATTGTGTTGTGGGGAGTACAGGAAAAAAAGACCACTACAGGAACAACAAAATTTACAACAGTGAATAACAGAACCGTGCACGGGTTGGTCCAAAACAGAAAGATTGTGAAGACGTGGATCCAAAGAGAGGAAATACAGAAACACTGGAGACAACAGATGAAATACACAATGAGACAACAGTTGTGTGTAATTGGGGCGGGGCAAAACAATCACAAAGTGAGGGAATAGGAATCAGAGTAAAATACGACAACGAACACAGGGGAAGTGATTAACAAAATAAATAAGGAGAAACTAAATCAAACACAACACAAATAAAACATCAACACTTCTTCCCTAACTGAAGCATAGGACTGTTAATATTTATGTGTGTGTCAAAGCATGTTTGAGAATGAGGAGGACTCTTTATGCTCGACGGACATCATTAAGGTCCCTTGCCGCCCTATTACTTTTCCATCATCAATCTGAACCAAGCAGTTGACAAAATCAATTAAGGTCCCATGTATGTGCTCTTGTATGGTTATCGCTGGCCGTGTACGTGCATCGGCGTGCGCGTACGCCAAGTGCATATTCATGCTTTCTTGCACACAGCTAAGGGTGGATGAGAGTCATTGTCAAAAATCATTACTTACAAGCAGACATAACCAAACATCCTGCTATCCTGTCTTCAGTATAAGGTGGAGACAGTGTCAGCGCTCATGCAGGAGTCTATTTTTAGCAGCTCTCATTATGCACCGTGGAAAATCACTTCCTCAAAGTACATGAAGCATGTTTACGAAACCTAATAGGACGATGCTGATAACGCAGCAATGCATTTAGGGTACAGTGTGTATATGTCTGTTAATGCTTGTCCCTATTCATCTCAACGTGTGTTTTGCAAGCTCAGCATTGATCTCCAGTACAAGTGTTTTGTCGTGAACGGACAAAAGATACAACACACCAAAGCGTGACACGTCCTGACCTCTTTATCTCTTTGCCTCCAGGGAAATTCTGAGGAGTTCTGATCTTTCATCACTCTGGTCCAAGGCAGCAATCGCAATTGATTATTCCAAACAGGTAAGATCCACTTTTTCCTTTTTTTGCAAGAAAATAAAATCTCCTTGTGTTGTTCAATACAGCACTCCATTGATAACAATCACTGGGGGCCATTGTTTCTTTTTTTCAGTGTTCAAATGTCAATGCACCAAATAATATCAACAAGATAATAATGTCAGCCCTTAGAAATCAAATCAAGGGTCAAACCACTGAATTTTGTTAGTATAGATTAAGGTATAGAAAGAATACATGTCTCAATAAGATCTGAACAAATCGTCAAAAATGTAATGAAATGGCATTTTACAGATTGCTTCTCGGTGATGCTGTTGTTCGGCTACTGTACCAGACTGATGCTTACATGCTTGAAAGATATGGGCATTGCTCTGTATAGTGTAATGACACACATAAAGCATGCTAATGGTGCCCTCTGGAGTACAGGGATCTCTACTGCTGCTGTTGCACATTAAGGCTGATACACCCCTCACATCTCGCACATAGAGGACTGACAGGTGCTTTCAGCAAACTTGTGGCAGTATGTGCACACAGCCAAACACACGGGGATTAAAGCAAGAGGAAAAATCTGCAATCAGCTAGTTACAGTAGGTGGCCCTGGTGTAAACAGGCTGAATCTGAAGAAGCGTTATCAAAAATTTATTTCCTGCAGCATGTAATTGGACTTATACTCTCTGCACTTTAATTTACCCTCACATGTTTACATGACCGCCATAAATCAGCATGTCGCGACAGCACGTCTAGTTATCATTATCATCTTGATGTTGGAGTTGAAATAATTAAAAGTACACTTCATTTCCTCCTTTCTAACTAGAGTGAAGCTCGCCTCTATTACAGGGGTGTTTTTCAGATCAATGAGCAGGGCTGTGGTTTTCCCCAGAGGACTTGCGGGTGCAGCTGTAATTGGAGCGTTTGTGTTGCTGCAAGTTCCCTGGGCAGAGGCCGGCACACACCAGAAACATTTTTCTGGATGTCCATAGGATTTCCAATGAACTTATCAAACACACTTGCAGGGACAGTGTGCTGAGATCAGATTGTGGCAGAGCTGTTGTAACTTCTTATAGAGACTTATTTCTTATTCCTACTGGCAGCTTCAAATCTATTCCTAAGTGTGTTAAATAGGGGAGTTTGGACATGAAGAGGAAATGATGCTATTCACTCAGACACATTCCATAAATACTATACGATGCCTTGTAGCATTCACTGTGAACATTTGTAAAAATTTGTTGGAGGCACAGGTGGCAAAGTGATTTAAATTCAAGTCGACAGCGACAAATCTAACTTGGGCGGGAAGGCAAGACAAAAATTGCTAAGTGCAGATAAGTGAGTTAGACTAACTTTGTGCCTGAGGTATTGTAAATGACAGCAGCAGAATCGTCACTATCGTGAGTCCATGGCGGCCGTTTGAATGTCCTGTTCAAAAACCATTAAGGCATTAAATTTAAATTGAATTTGCAGTTTCTTCTCAGAGAGCAGGCCTTAAAGACACTTGTTAAATGATGTTGGAGTACGTTTCACCGCAAATGGTGGGAACGTAGGTGCCCTACACCTGTCAGATGTTGTTGTGTTATTTAAAGCCTTATTCACAGCAGTAGCAGGTGACCTGGTTTAGAATAGCAATGAGTCTATTGGCAAAAAAACAACAAAGTTTTCCAAAGTGTACTTACTGAAACTCCTCATAACAAGGCCTTGTATTTCGGGGTAATGGATTTTTGGCCGATACCTGATATGCCGATATTTTGCACCTCATTTGGCCAATAACTGGTACCGGCATTTTTTCCCCACACCTAATTGCAGAGTTCATCTAGTTTCTGTTGTGGAAACAGAATTATTCTGCATACTCTTTGTCACATTGGCAAATCCAGACATAAGACAAAGCTGAAAATGATGTAGCATCAGTAATCATTCCTTGTGCAAAATAAGAAAAATACTTCAACTTATGTTAAACATATGTCATATTTATTCATGGCAATTAGTTGTAAACAAAACAACTAAGATACTTGCTGCCTATCCTACTTTAAACACACTTAATAATAATAATGCTGCCCCTGGGACAATAATAGCAATACCAACTGTTATGTTATCGGGGCATTATATCGGCAATATCGGCAGAATGGCAGATGTCTTTTAAAGCCAATATCAGCCGATACTGATAAAGGGCCAATAATATTGTGCAGATAGATAGATAGATAGATAGATAGATAGATAGATAGATAGGGATAAATTTGAATAAACCTGTTTTTTGTCTGAGGTATGAGTTCCTTTGGGAAGGGTAATTGTCATATTTAAGGATGGGGGTAAGACTAGGACTTCATTAGCAATGTGTGGTACCTAACTACTCTGCTTCCTCAAAAGGTCAGAGTTCCTGATATGATTGTGTTGCCATACTTCTTACATTTGATCTACTATTTCACGCCTTGCACTGTGTATGTGTGTGCATCTAAGCATGTCTTGTGGGCCAGCACCGGCTGTGATGATTTATTACACTGCTTGAAGGGATTTGTACTTTCATGAGGTCACACAAGTAACATGTCAGTCAGGCGTAGCGCGTTGTTCTCTGTGGCCCTGCTGGCGATAGCAAGGTGTGCCAAAACAGCAAAAAACACATTGCAGGGGATTTTTTTTTAGCACATCTTCAGGTACACAACTACAGTCATTGTACACACATAGACATAAACACACAAAATCAAACACTGTAATCCAGCTTAATACTGCTTTATCACCTGCACAGAAGGCAAACGTTATGCAAATGCACATAAGATACTCCAAAGGCACGTCAGATTTAGGCCTGTTTTTAATATGTCTTTGGAGAGGTTAATTCTATGCAAATGCAGCCTCATGAGTTGAAAAACGCTAAAGGTATTTTTCTAATAACACGAGTGGATGCCACCGAGATGCAAAGTGGAGTCTTTTAGATTGACCTTGTATGATTATTATGAGCTTAAGGGTAATACAACAGTATTTTAAGGAGTTTTTTTATATTGCAATTGTAAGTCTGCACAAGAGAAAAAGTACAGCATATTTATACAGCTAAATCAGGTTGTCACTGACACATGTTATGGTGTATTTTACAGCTTGGATCATCTTATGTCCACTTTTTTTGTCATATTAATAAATTTCCATAGACTGTACATAGAATGGATGAAGCTAATGTGACGTCACCCATTGGTTTGTGGACATTGTGGCATTTTGAAGCCATGAGTTTGTCACTTCTTCATTCATATTTGGATTTGAAGGGAGGAATAAGGAGGTGGGTCTGACCCTTGAACCCGAGGACACTGTCTCTCAAGCTCAGACCTGGTCTCATTGGAGGTGCTCCTAAATCTTCCTCTTTTTGAAGCCCAATATTTACTTAATGATGAAATAATTTTCAGATGGACAACCAGATGAGAGCTGACTTTAGCAAGACACATCAGAAAATGTGTATTGACTGAGTATTTCATGACTGAAAATGAGTACCGTATTTTCCGGACTATTGAGCACACATGTCTACAAGCCGCTATTGAATTTATTTGAACGGTTTCATGTGGTCCACTCTGTCCGGGTCTGATGTGACGACGCTAAATGTATCGGCGGCACGGAGCTTGCTAGCTTGTAAAAAGCTAACGAGCTTCATGCCTCCGATACATGAGAAACACTGGTGTTTAAGTTGAAAGCGTTGGAAAAAAGTAGCGGCTTATAGTCCGGAAAATACGGTTTTTGTAAACCAAAGTCAATGGGAGCAAGACGTTTTTGGAGCCAGCACCTAGTGGCCATCAGCGGTATTGCACTTTTTTGCATTACCTCATTGGACTCAATTTTGACAGTAGCTGCATCCATTTCTATACAGTCTATGGCAGGGGTCTCCAACAGGTAGCTCTCAATAAGTAGCTCGCCAAGCAAATCCAAAATGTAAATAAAAATAATAAAACAAACCGCCCCTGTCCCACCCAACAAAGAATATCAACCAATCATGTTCGCTTTTATGACTGCCACCTCTCCAAAAGAGTGGTAGCAAGTGTGTGCATTTGGTGGCTGGCGGCCATTGTTTTCGAACCGAATGTGGACCAAATTAATTAGCTAAATAAGGTAAACATATAATAATGTGCTAAATATGTACCTGGCAAAAAATACAAATAATTAAGGAGAGTAGAGGTAGCTCGCAACTTGGTTTAGTGTTTGAAAGTAGCTTTCATCCTAAAAAATGTTGGAGACCCCTGATCTATAAAGATATGGGCAAAAACACAATAGACTACTGTAAAAAGAGAACAAAATAAAAATATTAAATCCGACATATTTATTTCTCCATGTATCCATTTGCCCGCCTCAGTAAATAAATAACTGCACTTTTGGAAATAGCCCATGCTAATATTAGAAATACATCCACTGATGTCTTTTGCTTTCAAATGATGGATTAAGCTCACCAGGCAAATACTGAATTGATGCTTATTCTGTTATTGACCAAACAGCAGAAACTCATGTAGCTTGTGTTTTTCGAGCCACACTTGAACCCACTGACTTTTCCTCCTGTCTTAGGTGGGGGCAAAGGGGGCATTAGAGTCTCACTGGTGTGTCGGCGAGGTAACAGCATCGGCAGCATGTTGGCACCTGCATGAACTCCACAGTGAAGCCTCGTTTCTTGGTGAGTCGAACAACTACTCTCTCAGTTTATATTGCAGCTGTTTTCTGCAGACAAGGTTTTCCATATTAAGCTTAACCTTTGTGGCGGCTAATTCATTTATTAGTTTATCTGAAAGAAAAGAGAGCTTAATTGCAAAATAAGTGGCGCAGTTTTTTCCTCTGTGTCTCTTCAAGCTGTTAATATGTGAAAAGCTGCTTTCAGGAAGTGTTTTCAATAAGAAACCAAAGGAAAATGGTGCAGCAGAGGCTTTCTTAACTAAACTCCTTTGTTTTTAAATTGGGTTGAAACTTGTAAAGGAAAAAAAAATTATGTTTTTGTGAATAACATAAGCATACATTATTAAAAACTGTTGTGCAAAATCTACTTGCGTTGGCGTTACTGGACAAAGATAAACAGCACCTTTAGTTAATATGAAAAACTGGAGGAATAAATTGAATAAGTCAGAATTGAACAATTTTCAGAAAATATTTGAAAACAAAGCACCAGCTCGTTCAATAATGCATTTCAAGACACTGCAAGGAGCTGTTGTTTACTTTAAATGTGTTAATGGGGAAGTCTTCTGATTGCTTATCACTTGATCAATTTTAATTAATTTGACAGGAGGAGGTGGTAAAAATGGATCCAGATTGACTACAATAATTACTGCAATTACTTACCTGTAATGAAAAGCTTTTGGACCTCAAACTATTTAAAAGGCTGAATCTTTTATTTTTTTATTATTAACTAATCAGTTACAGTTGAAGGCCACATCACAATAAGAGGGAACTTTCACAACCTGAAGTTAAAAACACTATTAAATTAAATAGTGTTTACAGTTGGATCCACATTAGTATTTGTGAGTAAAAATCAGACTTTATATAATTATCAGTGACGTGCGGTGAGGTTCACGGCTGGTGAGGCACTGACTTCATCACAATCGGATTTACAGAGCAGCACAAAAAAGTACATTTAATAAAAAAACATTATTATGGTCTTACTTTAATGTTACAGATGGCTGCACTTGACTTACTAACTGTATCGTAGCTTCCTGTCACTTATTCTGCAGCCGAGGAGTCGCAAAAAGGATCCCTGTGCTCACTACTGCCCCCTACCGCGAGGCAGGAGAACTGTGTGCCTCACCTTGTGTCTCTTCAGCACAAGAAACGTTACACACATACAGTTGTTGACAAAAAACACTGTACATTATATCCATCAGCTAACCTATGGAAATTTAGTTCATATAGGAAAAGTGTTTGAACATTTTATATAGCGACACACAGAGAGATAGCAAAATGGTCTGACTGCCTAGCATACGAGCACAGTTAGCCAAGTCATTGTGAGGCTCAGCTGGCTGCTACTTCACTGCACGTCTCTGCTCAGGATTTGAACGGTAAATGTGAAAATTCAGTCAGCAAGCGCTCGAGCGGACAGGCGGGGAGGCGTCCGCGTGCAGCTCAAAAAATGTGACCGCGTCGCCTGGGCGCAGAGGGCACGAGCAACTGCGCATGTGTAAAAATCAATGCAAGCAACTGCACTGCGCTTGCGCTAGCATATCAACATGGACGCCTTCGAGGAGAGACTTTGCGAGGAGAATCCTTCAAAAAATTCCTGGATCCAGACGGTGATCTGGATCACTTCCAAAATCTAATCATTTGTTCCTTATCCCCATCTGGACAATCCCTGAAAATTTCATCAAAATCCGTCCGTAACTTTTTGAGTTATTTT
>OOFC01043498.1:0-17693 GCA_900323345.1 Pseudochromis fuscus | reverse complement strand
CTTTTCTCTTTTTCTGTAAATCTATATATTTTTTTTGTTGTTCACAAATACACCCTCCCACATTCCCACCTCATGCTTCCGATCTCTCTCTTCCCTTCTGTGAAGTGTGCCGGAGCCAACACACTTATGTGAGCATCCCTCACTACTGTGTGTGTGTGTGTTTAGGTGTGTACACAGGTATGGCAAGATAAATAAATGAATAGATAAATAAATACGTCCATGTAATACAATTGACTTCAAAGCTAAAGATAAAACTTCAGGCTGTGTGTGACGGACGCCAAACTTTACGTATGAGTCAGAGTTGAAGTGAGGATGTGTTTGAAGATGTGATCACAGCTTGTGTGACAATTTGTTCAGACCAGATGTGACACAAGCCTTTGCCTCAGGTGTGTTAAACAGCTGATGTCTTCACACCACAAGGAAACACCTACAGCCACCTACAGGAGTACTCCACTCTGTAACCATGGTGACCGCCACTTCCACCATCAACAGTGACCAGGATCACATGTAGTTCTCCTTTTACCTGTTGACAGTCCCAGAGATGATGAGACTTCCTCTGCTTCGTGGTTTTATCCCAGGACAGAGTCAATGTCCTAAAGCTCCAGACGATAAGCTCCTCCTCCATTTCTCTTCAGTGACGTCTGGTTTTCCATGATACCACATGATGCAGATGTGTTGTTTGTTGAAGTTTTTCAACTCGTCTATTCACATCTCTGCGTTCACTTATGATGTAATTGTGCATGCATGTACAGTACAGACTAAAAGTTTGGACACACCTTCTCATTCAATGTGTTTTCTTTATTTTAATGACTATTTACATTGTAGATTTTCACTGAAGGCATCAAAACTACGAATGAACACACGTGGAGTTATGTACTGAACTAAAAAAGGTGAAATAACTGAAAACATGTTTTATATTCTAGTTTCTTTCTTCTTTTTGCTCTGATTACTACTTTGCTCACTCTGTGTATTTTCTCCATGAACTTCAAGAGGTCGTCACCTGAAATGTTTCCACTTCACAGCTGTGACTTATCAGGTTCATTAGTAGAGTTTCTTGCTTTATCAATGGGGTTGGGACCATCAGTTGTGTTGTGCAGAAGTCAGGTTAAACCCTATTGGACAACTGTTAAAATACATATTATGGCAAGAACCAATCAGCTGACTGAAGAAAAACGAGTGACCATCATTACTTTACTCTACAATGTAGATAGTCATGAAAATAAAGACAACGCATTGAATGAGAAGGTGTGTCCAAACTTTTGGCCTGTACTGTATTACTCAGTGTGAACATCCTGTAAACACTAATGATGCCTCCACAACAAAGACAGAAGACGCCCTGCACCCACCTGCAACCAGTCAGCCCAGTCTGTACATGTGCTGGTCCAGTGTAAACTGTGTGAGTGCCTTGACGTTGCCGTAGTGACAGCTGAACACAAGAGATCGGGTTTGGAGATGCTAAATACAGGTGTAAACAAAGATGTGTCTTGTTTACTTGTGATCTGATCTTAAAGCTAAGTGCAAACACAGGCTGAGGCTTTTCAAATCAACCTTTCTAGTGACATTTTCAACACAAAAATATTAAAAAAAACATGGCTGCACATGAAGCGTTTCTTCCTGCCCTCATACGAGCTGAAAAGCCAACACATTTGATGAAAAGTGTATATCCATGCAAATCTGCAATTGGCCTCCTGACCCAGCTGATGAGCTGTGTAGTTTAGCTGGATGTCGTATACACTGAAACAACAGCAAATCAGCAACCATTGTTCATTATCGACGAGCACCAATCCTCTGCTGAGGCCCTGTGCCTGCAGGTCAAGATGATCGCCATCCAAAATCAATCCCGGGGAGTATCGTCTGCATCCGTGTGGCCGTCGGTCCGTCTTCGAGGGAACCGTGAGAGCTGAATTAAAAAATGTAATGACAAATCAGAGACCAATTGATGGACGTGAGGCGCGATCGACCAGCCGGGGTCACGGTATGAACTGGGCCAGGCTGACCTTCATGGCTCCTGGCAACAAGGCGGGCACATTCAATCTCACTTGACCCACTCAGCTTTGACCCTTGACCCCTTGCAGAGCTGCCCCCGTGTGAACTATCACCTCTGGGGATCAATAGCTCTTGACCATCGCCACAGGCCTTTGGCCAGTGTGCCCGGGGCGATGGAGGGACTGCAGAGACGGTGGAGCCGGGGTCCACGCTGACCTGAGAGGGCAGGGTCAGTGACCAGTGATGATGAGGGAGATTTATATTGAAATTGGACCTGATGAGAGGATAGGGACTGTGGAGCGTATATAGGTATGTAAATGTAGGACACATCAAAGCAAAGCAATTTAATCCCTCCTTAATTCCACCTCCTAAATATTCAACCTACAAAATGTGACATTTAAACTACAGAGTTGAAAAAACTCAGCGAGAGGAATCCTTTCAAGTTCTCCCAATCTATTTATGTCATACATGGATACCTCTCTGCACACTTCAAACTAGGTTTTCACTTTCTGATCCTTAGTTATTGTGGTTTTGTTGTGTAGTTTAACAAGTCAGATCACTAATCCTCTTATGCCAGAATGGTGCAGCAGCAGCAGCAGCATCTGAAAGTTGAGCTGCCCTGCATCCTAATCAGCAAGGTAAAGTTCTTTGATCTCCACTCGGAAAAGCTTCCTCAGTCTCTGCTTTAGAGATGATACTGTGCATAGTAACGGCTTTATGGTCTAAAACCCTCCCAGCGTTTCCTGTGCTGTTGCCACAGACTCTGGTATTAGGCTACTTACAAAAACACCCGATTCAATCCTTATTCCCATGTGACAATTTTCAGCTTTATTCTAACTGGAACCTCTGGATTGCAACATAGTATCACAATGGCAACACACAAACAAACACACAGCAGGCAGGTCTCAGTGGGTGTTAGAACAGGAGTGAATCATCACAGTGAATGCATTCTGGTTCAGGAGACTTTGCATCCACTAGACAATAAAAAATAAAAAAAAGTACTCATCAAACATACTGCAGGCAATATACTGTAAACTTAAAGTGCAGCGCTTTGAAAGGACATATGACTCATTCTTCCTCTTCCAGATGAAAAGTTGAATTGACGGGCAGCAAATTGAGTAAATGGAGCCTTATTTGGTTTGACCGGCAGCTTATGGCGGCTACTGTCAGCAGACTCCGCACGTAGTGGATAGCAGACGTCGGCGTGCCAGCCTGCCTGCTCCCCTTACGAGGGCTGGAGGAGCGCAGCAAACAAACAACAATAAAAAACACACAAAACATCTCACTAAGTTGACAACAAATATGTTACATTTAGGAAAAAAAAACCACACACACTGCAAATAAGTTCAACACAAGCAACTAAGAAACACATTTTGTCAACACATATGTGGCTTAAAGAATGTGCTGTAAATAATGAAACGCTGTGAGGCCTACGCAGCACAACAGACGTGTGGACAATACATGGAGATAACTGAGGACTGTAGCAGCTGCTTCTGCTGCTAGAAAGTAACTAATGATACATGGATGTTGCTTTTAACCTGATCACCTGACTCCTGTGGAGGTGTTAGCTACCTGTAGCATTAGCATGTAGAACTCAGGAACTAAGGATTTGTACTATTTGCATTATTTTCATTTCTATATAATACATTTTTTAAAATCTTATTGTGTTACTTTTTTATGGATTTTTAATATATTGTTACTTTATTAGTTGTATATTTTTGCACTGGTAACACTGAGAGCTGCTTAACAGTGATTGGTTGTTCTTCTATTCTATTCATACACTGTATATAGAAATGAACATAGCAAGCAAGGCCCAAAAATGAGGCCAATGTGGAAGTGTAATACCCCCAACCACCACTAGGTGCTTTCTCCAAACATCTCCAATTGACCTCAGTCAATACATTTTCTCCTCAAGTCATCCTGATGTCATTAGCCAAAGTCAACTCTTCTTCTCCGAGATCTGGTGGGAGGAGTTAGGGGCGGGGCTAGTCTGATTGACAGGTCTGGTGTCCAATGAGAGCAGTGCTAACTTGAAGTGTCATACAAACTGGGCAGTATCCTCAGGTTCAAGGGTCAGACCTGCATCCTCGCTTCTCATGTCATGTCCAAATATGGTCATTTCTGGCTACAAAGAACCAACATGGCGATGTACACTTCTTTTCTATTCTATTCTATTCTATTCATAGACTGTATACAGAAATGAACATAGCAAGCAAGGATCAAAAATGAGGCCAATGTGGAAGTGCAATACCCCCAACCACCACTAGGTGCTGTCTTCAAAATACTCAGTCAATACATTTTCTCCACAACTCATCCTGATGTCTTTAGCTAAAGTCAACTCTTCTTCTCAGAGATCTGGTGGGAGGAGTTAGGGGCGGGGTTAGTCTGATTGACAGGTCTGGTGTCCAATGAGAGCAGTGCTGACTTCAAGTGTCATACAAACCGGGCAGTATCCTCAGGTTCAAGGGTCAGACCTGCATCCTCGCTCCTCATGTCACATCCAAATATGGTCATTTCTGGCTACAAAGAACCAACATGGCCACAATCAAATCTATTCTGTTCTATTCTAAGAAAAGTTTCTGGGGACAGACGTAAGAGAAACAACGAGGACATGTCCTGTAGCATCAGAGTAATTAGAGTATTTGTTTTGTTTTTCATTAATTGAACATTTACCACTTTTTTATATCAGCTTGAATTTTGCTGCCCTTTGTTTTTTGCTGAGTATTTGATGGGAAATGTGTTTCCTAATTGCTTCACTGTTTAAAATCTATTTGCAGCTCTTTAAAAAAAAATCCTGCTGTTGTCAAAGGTAAAGAGGTTTCCTTTGTTTGTAGGTGCTCAGTGTGTTTGTGTTGTGGTCTGCAGTGTGCTGAGCTCTCACTCTCACGGCTGCTGTATTCTTTGATAATTGTGTTTTTCAGCATTTAACATTATCCCCAAAGAGTCACTTGTGGCCACAGCGGCTGCCACTTGGGAAATGTGATATACACTCAGTGAAAGTTTGTACAGGCCAGTGCATAAAAACTTCTTCACAAATGAGCAGAATTTGTGCAAAGTAACTTCAGCTCCACAAATGTCGTCAAACTCCTGCCCCACAAAGCCTCAGTCACTTTGGCTCCAGCCGCCGACAGTCATTGTGAGAGACAGGTGCTCAGACAGTTTGGCTCTGGGCTTATTCATCCTACATCCCTGTTCCTGGTACATAAATTATAACTCTGTGTGTGTGTGTGTGTGTTTGTGCAGGTGAGCGTGTGTGTCTGTTTGCTCTCTCATTTCCCATTTCTCATATCTCATGTCTGTGGTTTCACAGACAGCAGGGCCCATCTCACGAGAGCTGAGGCATGACTCAGACCTACGCAGACTTGTGGCTGGCGGCTGTGACTCAGAGAGGAAGGGAAAGGAGGGCGGAGGAGAGGGAGCTAAAGGGAGGCTGTGGTGGTGGTGGGGGGTGGTGGTGGGGGGGATGGAGGACAGAGTGAAGTGGAGGGTGTCAGAGATGGGATGTCTTCTCACATTCACCCAGGGTTACAGAGATGAGCAGCTGGCCATGAATACATGAGTGGCAGCATCACTCAACACACACGGCGCGCACACATGCAGACACACAGGAGCAGCTGAAAATAGCAAAACAGAGGCTTTCCACAACATCTGCTAATTATCTGGCAGAAAGCAAGGCCTGGGCTCTGGATCAGAGCAGTCCCAGCTGTGGGCCCGGACTGGAGGATGGCACTGATGGAAACACAGAGCGAGAGGAGAGCGAGGGAGCGCGCCGAGAAAAATTGTCAATAACAGACAAAGGGCTTTACAACGAGCAAACCGGCTCCCAGTGCGACAGACGCATAGATCAGTCTGTCATAAACACATAGATTTATTTTATCCATATGTGCCGCGGAGAAACAACCAGGGGCCCAGCCTTCCAACAGCATTGGCAGGAATCACAATATCCTTGACAGTCAGTCAGTTTGCCCACCTTCCCTCCGTCTCCATCCGTCTCTCCCTCCCTTTGGTCTCCTCTGCGCTTCAGAAAAAGAAAGACAAACTCATTTCCATACAAATGGAGTGAAAGCCTGCAGCCCAGGGACCCAGTGGAATTGCAAATATTTCATCTTTGCCTGGGAGCCTCGCACTATTACTCCTTGGCCATTATCCCCTTCTGTTTCATTCTTCCTCTTCTTACTTCCTGCTCTCATACCTCCTCACCTCTGCTGTCCGCCCGTGCTTATGTTGACCTCCATCAGCTGCTTGATTTTTCAAATTCAACAGCAAAACATCCTCCCACTGTTTTTTTTTTTTGTTGCAGCGTTACAGCCATTCACTAATCCTTGAGTACAGTCAAAAATAACTTTACTACAATTCAGCTTCCAGTCCAGGGCGTTCGATGATGTCGTTTTTAAGAAACTCTTGAGGTGAACTCAACTTTCAGAGCCAGAAAAAACTGCTGTCCTTCTGTTTCAGCTTCTTCTTCTGTCTTTCTTTTTGCAACATCCCTCCATCCTCGCCTCCTTCGTAGCATCTGCCCAGTGCCCACATTCCTGGGCACACATGGTGTCCAGCAGCTGCCAGGTCAGCATAGGTGCTGGAGCACAGATTGCCTGGCGCTGGCCTCCTACTCAGGCGAACTGCCAGTTGTGGACACAGAGACAGCCGGGAGGCGCTGCAGAGGGGAGAGGATTTAACAGACTTCATACCGCACAGCGAGCTGGCGGCGTTTTCTAATTACTGATCAAAAGTACGTAGAGATGAATCATCACATATCAAGCTATACATACATGCTAAATGTGCAGTGGATTGGCCTTTTGCAAACACTCGGTTGTATTATTTTAATTTCAATTTGACATTTTGGCTACAGCGGAGATATTGACGGGGCCAGTGAACCTGCGAGTCTCCAAAGCGTTTAGTATTCCTTCTCCATGCCAGCTTGCCAAATTTCCATCCAACATGCAAAACTTACTTACTATCGAGTATTTTCATGCTCGCTCTACATTTTATTCTCCGGAGGAAAGGCCCCGGCCGCGGGAGTCCTTTGCACGGCTAAATTTTACTAGTGCTCTGTACAAAGAGGAGCAGAGGGAGGACAGGCTAGGCCCCAGATGGACAGTGTGTAATGTTGTTAGCTATAGTTAGCCAATTTAGTCACACTGCCAGCAGCTCTCATTACATGATCTAATTCTCCCTCTCCATCTCTCTTCCCCTCCTATTTCTCTAGCACACACACACACTCCCACACAGGCCAGAGAGGATGGAGGGAGTGCCAGGAGGTGAAAGACAGACAGACGTGTGTGTGTGTGTGGATGCGGGTGGAGGTGGTGGATCTGCTGCAGCACCACTATGTGTTCAGGAGGTTATGCAGGGCCTCCTCACTCAGGAACTTGGAGTTTTCAAACAACAGAAAGGCATCAAAATTGAATGACGGTATTAATAATTCAGCGTCAGATTTCTCCAAGAAAACAGGTTTTCTGAAACGATAAAGCAAAAATCAATGCTGCCTCTCCTCTCTCTGTGTCTCTTTACTCCCCATCTCTTCATGCATAGGAGAGAGGAAGAGGGGGTGGAGAGAGAGACACAGAGAGAGGCAGAGGATCAGTGTCTGTGGCTGCATGCCTCTTTGTTTGTGCCCCATGTGTGGGAGCTTGTGTTGCTTCTGTGTTCTCGCAGGGTGGACATCAGCTCCGTGCCCGGCAGCCCGAGCTGTTACTCAGTGCATCCCCTGGAGGCAGGAGCGCCGCTTCAGCCTCGCCACCTCCAGACTGGGTCGGAGGAGAGGAGACACCACGTGGAGGGAGGCGCAAATCTCAGCGGGGCTGCAGGAAAAACAGGCGCACAAACACAAGCACATGTAAGCACACACACACACACACACACACACACATGCACACACTTAACAAAAGCCCTGGCTGTGAGACAAACAGGCTGCTCATGCTTTTGAACAAAGCCGCTCCATTGACGTGGTCGTGTGTCCATTGTGAGGCTGATGCGTTGAGTCAACCGGCGTACAGCATGAGCTAATTATCACCTCTGTATGAAGCTGTCTGAAGAGGAGCAGGTACACACCCAGTGCATGCATGTGTGTGTGTGTGTGTGTGTGTGTGTGTGTGCTGATGTCAGAATGTCAGACGCACCACTGTGTCTCTGCTTGGTGCTGTCTTTTTCCCTCCACTACACCAGCCTGTCTTACTCTGCTGCCTCTCCCACTTAACCTACACAGACCCAAATGTAAAAATAAAACTAAAACCTGTCATCTCTCAGTCTTCATCTCCGCTCAGTGCAGTGGCCGCACGCTCGGCTTGTCAGATTTTTTATTTTTTCCTTTCTCCAGTCATTTTAAATTGGGGAGTTTGCAGCGAGATTGTGTGGGCAGGGGAGTTTACTAATGTTTTTAGAAACACTTGACTCGCAAGGTTAGTTGGTTGGGACATTTTTGGCGCTGGCACGATGAGGAGGAGGAGGAAATGTAAATCGGAGAGACAAACTGGAGGAAGATGGAAGTTTTTTTTCTTAAATGAGAATATATTGAGAGATTGGAGACAGTGAAAATAATGAGAGATGTTGTGTTTTAGGGCTTTTACTGAGGCTGTGGTGGGAGCAAGAATTCATTGTGTTTACATGGATGTAAACACAACCTCCCCCCTCCTCCCCCCTCCTCCCCGGACACATAATCCAAACCACATCCCTGCATTTTCTGTCAGTATCTCTGCAGCAAATATCAAATTATGGAGGGAAAATGCCATAAACATGTGTTTACGTGACATTTTTAGACCTTCCATATGTTACCATGTAGTTTTATTTCACATACACACTGCTGCTTTTTTCCTCCTTTCACTTTTTGTTGGGAAGTAACAGAAGCTGGTTTGCTGCAACTTCCATTCACTGCTGTTAGAGACAGTGTTACGTGACTCAGAGTTTAAGTGCTTCTACTTCATAGGTGGGCATGAAACTCCAGGGTGAATCATCAATACAATGAACAAGTGAGTTAGAAAAAGCCTGGTTCTTTGATGGAAAGTTGGAGACAGTGTGTGCGTAAAAAAAACTTCAAACTATGTGTTAACTACAAAATGTAAGGATACAACTTTGTGTACTAGGATTTTGTTTGAGTGAGGAGGCGGGTCTGACCTTTGAACCTGAGGTCACTGCTCAGTGTGTGTGAGACGTCAGTGCTGCTGTCATTGGAAGAAACACAAATTAAACTGTGCAACATGTTCATATAAATGTAGATGACAAACACAACCATGCAACATATACATGTCAATACACTTTGTATTTTTAATCATATTCCCAGTTTTATTCATGTATTTATTGTGTTGTTTGTACAAACCTGTGACCTGAGCCAATAACTGGAGACCAGAGCTGTCAATCAAATTAACCACACCCCTAGATTATTGAAGCCTCTCCTTAATGATGAAATCGTTTTCAGATGAATCACTATTCACTGAGAATATCAGGATTGAAAATGACCATTTTTGAACTGAAGTCAATTGCATCTAGTGGCCATCTGGTGTATTACACCTCTTTGCACATTAGCCTCATTGGCAGGGGTCTCCAACCTTTTTTGCACCACAGACTGGTTTAATGTCAGCATTATTTTACAGACCGGCCTTCAAGATGTGGCAGATAAATACAGCAAAAATAAAATAACCGGCATAAAATGAAACCTCTGACACTGAGCGTATCGCCGGTGATACAGAGCGACTAGCATAAACCAACTTACTGTAATTCCTCAGCCATTTGTGCTAGCATTGTGATTCAAGCTGATACTGAAGGTCGACAAGTGGAGCATTTAGTATATTATATATAAGTATATATTACATATAATACAATATGGCAGGATCAAACTAAGTTGACCATAGGTGTGAGTGGGAGTGCGAATGGTTGTTCGTCTATATGTTAGCCCTGCGATAGGCTGGCAACCTTTCCAGGGTGACCCTGCCTCCTGCCCGATGACAGCTGGGATAGACTTCAGCAGACCCCTGAGACCCAAGTGTGGAGAAAGATAGAAGATGACTGACTGACTGACTGACAATATGGCAGTAATGCAGGGGAATGGAGTTTAGCTGCAATGAGTTTCCTACATATTACCTACATTACGGTAGTGTAAGGAAGCTCTTTCAGAATCAGCTGGAATCCCGTCACTAGTGCTAATGGCTGAGGAATTACAGTGGTTTGATTGACACATGTCACTTCCTGTTAGCAGCTAAATGTTCGGGGTAAAAGGGTTAAGTTGGACTTTTCTCCTTTGTAAAGAAGTTCTCCATAGACGTTTGTTTTTTTACTCATTTTCACTAGTTTGCAGGTTTATTTTTTAGGTAACGTATCCGATACATCATATCATGTCACCAAGACAAGTGTATTGACCTGTCAAGAGGCACAGGTGAAAATTACGTCATAGAGAATCGGGTAATTTTTCAAAATAAAATGTCTTTCAGGCTCTAATAGTCAATGCAATGGAAATGATATAAATGATGATTTATTCTTTCTGTGCAGCTTGGTAACAAATGCCTGACGGACCGGTACTGGTCCGCGGCCCGGTGGTTGGGGTCCACTGGTCTCTGGGACAAACTCCTGAAGAACCAGTAGATTACTCCCAGTTCTACTGTTCTTCAGATATTAACATTTCTTCAGAGAAATGAAGGAAACGAGGATGAAAGGAATCGTTTGATGTTACAAAACGACTGCAGTGACAGATGAAGGTTGTTTCTATATGATGTCCCCGTTTGGTGGAACACATCCTCCATGGGAAGATTAGAAGCAACACTGACTAACTTCCTGTGATTGTTGAGGACAAACCACGAGGCCTTGTGTGTTTGTGTGTGGGTGGCACATCTGGCACTGGGAGCTAATAATCTGTGTGTGTGTGCATGTGTGTGTGTGTGTGTGCTGCAGGGACACTTCTGTGTATCTAAGTGACTGAAATTGTACTGTATGTATTTGTGTATGTCAGTGCTCTCTGATGTATGTGTGAATGTTCCTACGCATGCTGAAAGTTTGTGTGCGCCTGTGTGTGTGTGTGTGTGTGTGTGTACATCGGTTGTGAGTGTGTGTTGCGGGAGATGGAGGAGGTTCTGCTCCTCTGACACAGCCACTGTGTCATGCAGACATATCCAGACTAGAAGAAATCATTGCACTATGTTCTCCGTAATAAATTAGTGGGTTGAGGTAACCCAAAGGCAAGGTAATACAAGGTTAATAATGCACTGTTATTCCCCACTGGCAGAAATAAACAATCTCCTCTGTTTATTTGCCTTCGCTGCACTCCCACGAGAAGCCAGAAACAGCAGGACAGAGGCGTGGAAAGAGGGAAATGGAGGGAAAAGAGATAGCGGGATGAGAGTGAGAAAGATAGATGACAAATAGATGATGCTCCCTTCCTGCTCTGACACCCACCTACCCCTCCTGCCGCGTCCTTCGTTTCGCTGCAGAGAAAAATTAAAACAGGTCGACCCACGTTTTCTTTTTTTTCCCTCTCTCGTCCCTCTTTCCTTCCTCCACATCACTGTTTATCTGTCTTCCTTTCTCTGTCTTCCTCCCACTCCCTCGGTCATTGCACGGGTCAGGACTGGAGTCACGACAGGCTCGGCGTTGACCCCCCCCTCTCCCATCACCACCACTATCTGTCATTCATCACATCCCACAATTGACAGCTGCCTCTACCCACTCACACTTTCACCTCTGCATTTCACATGGAAGACAATGTGTTGCATGTGGAGCCATATGTCTGTTCTTTAAGGAGCATTTTAAAAAACTTGCGATACACACCGTAACACATTGTGGTTGTGCATTAATAACACTCAGCCCTATAGGAGAGAAGCCACAGTGATACTACGCAGCCAGCGATTAATCATAAAGTCTGTTTGTGGGATAAAATGCAGGAGTACTACGTAGATCATTTATCTGAAATGTAAAATGTAAATGTGTTGGGTTGAACACAGTTGAGTAAGTGTGTCTAAGTGTGTGTAAGGAGAGACACAAATCTGTACTGTTACTCTCAGAGGTGTGTAGAGTAGCCAAAAATTGTACTCAAGTAGAGAGAGTAGTGTTACTTCAAAATACTATTACTCAAGTAGAATTAAAAAAAAGCCAGCCAAATAAATCACTCAAGTACAAGTAAAAAAGTATTTGGTGAAAAGGCTACTCGAGTACTGAGTAACTGTTTGAACATATCCGATTTTTTTTTCTTTATATTGTGTAATCAGACAGTTGATATTGATCTGGAGAAGGAGTGACTAGCATAAATTAATTTACCGTAATCCTCCAACCATTTGTCTTAACGACATAATTCCAGCTGATTCCTGCTGACGTGCAGTCATATTACCTACATTACGGTGGTGTAAAGGCACTCTGCTTGTCGGCTTTTAAAATCAGCTGGAATTACGTTGCTAGCCCAAAAGGCTGAGGAGTTACTTCCTGTCAGCAGCTAAATGTTTGGCGTTAAGGGGTTAATTCGCTCCGTGATTAAGATCTTAACACAAATGATTCAGCAACAAAACTACGAAACAAAATCTCCACTTCCTCATACGTTACCAAGGATTACCCACAATCCATCTTCTTAAAGGTACAGGGTGTAACACAGGTCAAGGCTGTACACAAATCCGTACTCGTGTACTTAGTAACAATGTACTTGCAAGTCGGACTCCTTAGTACGGACTTGCAAGAACGTGAAAACACATTGAAGCTAAAGTGCAATTTGAACACCAGCGTACTTGATGACATCACACCTCAGCTGTGATTTTAATCTGTACCTATGCTAACGTTGAAGTCAACTTGCCCTCAGCCAATCAGATTTGCTCAGAAACAAATTTACACGGACACTGTTAGATTTACACAAAATGATTGTATCTCATGATGAACCGCTGCAGAAAACCATGTCAACATTTTAAACAACTTAATTCTCGCCTAAAAACTCTTAACGTTAAACAATGACGCTAATATTTCCAATGTGACCTCTCTTCCACCATTGTCGCCAAATTTGTTGTGAAATGCATTGTGGGTTATTTCCCCAAGTCCACACAGGTCTGGTCTGATGCTGGCTTGATAATGAAGGAGGAGCGAGAACACATCCGGGTATTTCCTGTGTACTCGGTCAGATGTGTACTTTGAATTGTACTCGGTCTCTGCTTCATGAGTACACAAGAACACAAGTACGGACAAATTCACATACTGAGAAACGACCCAAGTGAACAGCGAGACGCAGGATGCTGGGAGGATGTTGTGGTGTTCACAGCGCCAACTAGTGGCGGGAAGTCAAGGTACCACTGTACATGTAAATACAAAGTAACGACTCGAGTGTAGCCCAGTGTAGCGGAGGAAGAGTAGCGCTTCTTCTTCACATATCTACTCAAGTAAAAGTAAGAAGTATGGTGCAATAAAACTACTCACAGAAGTATGTTTTTTTTAAAAATTTACTCAAGTAAATGTAACTTGTTACTACGCACCTCTTATTAAGACCTCATTGCTGTAAATGCAGAGAGAGAAAGACTCAGCTCCAGTGTTGCTGTGAAAATGAAAAGTATTTCGTGACTTCTGTGAGAACAGTGTGAGTCTTCATGATCATGCAGCGACACAAGAGACAGAGGAGGAAGAGGAGAGGAGGAAGAGGAGAGGAGAGGAGAGAGATAACTGACTTGTCACGTTTTATTGCAAGAGATGCTGTTCCTTCTTCGTGACAGTTCTCCCCGCGGTGACATTCAGGCCCCCACAGTCGTCATCTGATGATCTCATTGATGGTACTCACACATGTACACACACACGCACACACACACACACACACACTCACCTGCCCAGTTATGACCTCGATGCTCTTCCTGAATAGACAATTCTTAGAAATGTGCTTACTTTAAGCAGAAACCTGGTATGCATGAGGAGCCCACACACTTCTGCAAACACACACACACACACTCACATGCAAAGGCTACACAGCTGAAAGGTGAGTCGGACTGATCATTGCACATGCAACCCCTGTCACCCGCGCAGTGAGACTGGACAGATAATGCAGGAGTAGGAGGTAGAGGCCAGAGATACAGAGCAGCAGTGAGCAGCAGTGTGAGAGTCAGATAGGAAGTGAAGTAGCTAAAAACAGAGCTCACATGCGAGGCGAGCCTGTCAGAAGAACTGCTAAAACCCACCACAGGGACTCACTAACTAGGTCACCCAGGACCTTTGGGTCTGGGTGAGCTCTGCACTTTTCAAAGATAGGCCAACTTCTCTCCATTAAGGAAGAGCAGAGGAGTTTTGGATCTATCATGTCCACCTTAATCTCCACCGGGGGAATGCTCATTATGCCCTATCTACCACCATGATCATTTTTTTAGCATTTCCATTTCCCTAGGTAAACACTTATTTTCACCTCGGGTCTTTGTGCTGCGTGTGCATCGCTAAAATGAGGTCGACGTCTCCCTATTGATTCCTTTCAAAGCAGCGGTTCTCGGTAAAATTCATTAGAGCGCTGAAGTGTGTTTAAACTGAAGCAGCCTGCACTGCTGGAAACCTGCAGTAATCCATCAATCTGGATATTAACAACACTTAACATCTGATTACATTTTAAACATGGGACATAACTTTACCTCAAACAGGACAACAGTCTTTTTTGGCCCAGTTCAACATTAGCAAAGGAGGATTGATGATGTTAGCAGCTACCAAGATGAGGTGTGTGAAGGTGTCAAAATCTACGGACATGAGGCTTCTGAACACCTACCTCCTTATATAGTCAGAAAAGGTCATCTAAGAGGATTCAAATGAGCCATTGTTCATCATTCTATAATTTAAATTAATTACCGTATTTTCCGGACTATAAGCCGCTACTCTTTTCCGACGCTTTGAACGTAAACACCGGTGTGGCTCATGTATCAGCGGCACGAAGCTCGTTAGCTTTTAAGCTAGCAAGCTCTGCGCTGCCGATACATTTAGCCTCGTCACATCAGACCCGGTCAGAGTGGACCACATGAAACTGTTGGAATAAATTCAATAGTGCTCAATAGTCCGGAAAATACGGTAATTTCTGAGCAATATTGCAAACAGTGTTTTCCCATGGTAGTTACAAGCTACAAAGGTACAAAATTATGTATTATGTATTAAGTCTTCTACTTGTATGATACATAAAAACATATATACATGTCAGAGTTGAAAACGTCATAATTTAAAGAAAGTTATCTCTTTCTGGGAGGATTTGCTGCCACTATGTTCTCGGGAGGAAGGGGCAGGAAGTGACAGGAAGTACGTTAAGACGTCATGTGACAGGAAGTACTTGCAAATTTTTTTTTCTTAAAACATTTTCTGAGTTGTCGACAATCATGTAATTGAAGAAAACTATATGAGTAACATTTAGATTTTTTATTTTGAGTAGACAATGACAGGCATAGGCTTCGGCAACCACAGCTGTATGTAACGTCCAATAACAGATCATTTTACTGGCAGGAGCTGGTTCAAGATACCTTGATTTTTTTTTTTATTCAACCAATTACTGTGCTCATCCTCTGAATGTAAATCAGTCCAGTTGAACTTATACTAAAATTTTTCATGCATCGTAATCTGAACACAGCAGACAGAGAAATACGTTAAAACAGAGGCTCACATTTAGGTGACGTAATTATCTGTGTACCACTGGTTAAATGAAATCTGATCCATGTGATTGAAAACTGGATGTGGGTTTATTCAGAGCTGTGGTGCAACATGTGGTGCAACATCTCAAAGACTCATCTGATTTACTTCAAGGACATTTTGTCAGGAAACATTGGCAAGAAATTCACTCTTCTACCAATGTCGTTAATCCAATATGTGAATATATGTGTTGTTACCTGCTGTTGGTGGGGGACAGTAATGGAGTACATTTACTTGAGTACTGTACTTAAGTACATTTTTTTCAGTATTTGTACTTGAGTATTTGGTTTTTTGGAAACTTTTACTTTCACTCCGCGACATTTCAAAGACAAATATTGTACTTTGGACTCCACTACATTCCCAGGAAGTGTGTAGTTACTTACTTTATATACAGTCTATGCTGCAATGTGTTTCAGGCAGTTTGTCCAGGTAGAGTTACCGTCGTGCAAATCAGCAGGAAGTGACCGGCAGTAGAACCAAACAATAAAGAGGGAAGACAGGAAACAGCACGGTTTTGTCGTTTTTTCAAACGCTAAATAGCATGTTAGCCTCTTGATGGAAGACCAAACAGTCACCAACAAAGTATTATACACACTCTGCAGGAAGGAGTTTTCTTTCATTGAAGCCCTTTCAGATTAAAATACCACATTAACAGGAAGCAGACGTTAGTCGGGGATTGACTCGGGCACTGAGAACAATACAGCAATGTACTGATATTAGAAAATGTCCTTTTACTTTGTACTTTGGAATATTTAAGTAGTTTTAAAGGTAAGTAGTATTTTGACCAATAACTTTTATCTGTAGGTGAGTAAGATTTGACCATGAGTATCAGTACTTAGGCGGCTGTGGCTCAGGTGGTAGAGTGGGTCCCCTGTGAATCATAGGGTCATGGGTTCGATCCCTGGCTCCTCTTGTCCACGTGAACCCTATGAACCCTAACTTGCTCCCAATAGTGGCTAGCACCTTGCCTGGCAGTTCTGTAGCCATTGGTGTGTGAGTGTGTGTGTGAATGGATGAACGAGATGCCTTGTAAAGCGCTTTGGGACCAAGCTAAGGTCATGAAAGCGCTATATAAATGTACTCCATTTACCATTACTTTGAATCAGGTACTGAAATTGAGTCCTTTGTCCACCACTTCCTGTTGTGCTGATGATCCTGTTGTGTGCACCTCTGCTGTGCTGCAGCTCGTCACACACACAAGTGCTTCAAGTTGTTGCCTGTGAGACGCTGATCAAACCAGCACCCAGAGCCCACACAGAGCAGCCCACACATGTGCAGAAACTCACATAAACACCCTCCTGCTAATACAGGCTCACCTACGACGGCTCCCAGCACTTACCTGCAGCTTTTAATTGCACTTCCTGTGTTTCCTACTCCACAAAACTCCCACCGCCTCGCCGCTGCCTACCTCGTTGATAATCCCTTTTCTCTTCTTTAAGACGGCCATTTTTTTCCAGTGACTCGGCCTGTGAGTCAACCCGTTACGTACCCTTTTGTCCCGGTTTTATTATCTCGACACAGTGAGCCAGATCTCCAGCCTGTTTACATTCACACAGCAAACGGTCAGTTTCATATAAGCGGTCAGGCGAGGATGTGAGCGAGGGCCAAGCATTTCTTCATGATTAATGTGGGATGACTCATGGCTTCTCATCACACACACACACACACACACACACACATATATAGGTGTACAAGCAGAGAACATACACACCATTAAATGCATAAAAGAAATCTATGTATGTATTCATTCCTCACACCCACACACATTTCAATCCTCATAGAGTTGGTGCCAGATGTCAAATGCTTTTTGTGTGTTTAATATGTAGGCTGTGGCTGCTGATGTTCTTATTCATTTTGACTACACTTGGACTCCGTAGTTGACATTCAGTCCATTCAAAGGCGAGCACCCGGCGCCGAGGCTTCGTCACAAGAGTGTCTCCTTTCACAAAGCCTCCCCGTATTTTACGGTTTTCTGTCATTTGGGTGGTTCAGAGCCGGTACAGTAATTCCATATGTGTCAGCAAAGAAGGAATTCACTGTGGGTGATTGTAAAACATAATTGCCTGAAGAAAAAACCTCAACTTTTTCCTGAATGTGAGTCGTGTGTTACTGGAGGATCT
>OOFC01043486.1:0-10586 GCA_900323345.1 Pseudochromis fuscus | reverse complement strand
AAACACTTAATGGACTGTGGTACAAGAGCATATTCAGGGAGCCAGTTTACATCCAAAGACATCAATAACCCTGGACAAGCATTTTAATTATTAATGCTTTGAATTATACATTGCTCAATTGTGTGTGTGTGTGTGTGTGTGTGTGTGTGTGTGTGTGTGTGTGTGTGTGTGTGTGTGTATGCCACTGCAGAAAATAGCAACTACAGTTAATGGTTGGATCATCCAGCTTGTGTGTGTTTGTGCTTGTTAGGGGCACAGCATATATTTATGCATTATTATTCATCATTTAAATTCCCCAGTGCAAAAATGCAGTATATGGACACAATGTATTGTTATGAAATGACGCATTTGTGGAGTTTCCTTTATATAATGGACCTTGGGAACTACAACCAGAAACTACATTTCCCATGAGCATCAATAACATCTGGGTCTCTTTTATTAATCACAACTCTCCTGTTTGTAGAACAACACAGGTATAAACACTGAACTGAGTGTATGAGTGTACAGGATGTGTGTGTGAAGGTGTTTTGTGGATGTGTACAACTCTACTCAGCATGTAAACATACATGTATTGGTAAATGTACATATATTACAGCAACAAATAACAATAACCAAATTCAAATATATATATGTGGTAGGTTACTCTATGAAAACCTCATTTTACCAACATTGACTGAAAGCAAGCATCACAAAACATTTGTTAAATGCAAGTGAACACATATAGCAACCAAAACGTCGAGGTATAATGGGTAAATATTCCATCATATCTCTGCCTCTATTTGACAGTGGGACACAAGTGTTTTCAGTTATTTTAAAGTTAGAAACATAAGTAATCAGAGTTAAACATGTAAAACAAGCTGTGTCCAACCCTTTGTCTGCACACAGTCTCTACTGGCAATGGAAAACCATTGATAGATAGATAGATAGATAGATAGATAGATAGATAGATAGATAGATAGATAGATAGATAGATAGATAGATATGACAGGGAGGAGGTTGGAGGATTTGAAATGACAAAAGAGATGCAGAGACAAGACAAGAGCTGACTGCATTACAGAGGGAACTCAGGGAATAGAGACAAAATAAATGACAAAGCAGAGGAAGAAGAGAAATGCAACACAAAAAACAAAAAAAAGACGGATGAGCAGGCAACAAAAAAGCCATCAACTTATCAGCTGCGTCTGACCGTCCGACCCTGACAATCTGTCCCCTGATTGGTTCAATCACTTCTACAAAGGCCAATCAGCTCAAACACTGACCCTCATACAGTTTCTGAATCCAGGGGCAAAGATGGATGAAGAGATGTGAGCAAACATGATGGCAGCAGATGTGGCCGATCAAAACAGGGGGGAAACTTTACAGCTGACTGTCTCCTGTAGATACTTCTCCATTTGTTACTGTTTATTGGGGAATTTACCAAAAACACCAAAAACCTTTTTAAAAGAAAATCCCACCCCCAGACAGCTGGACAGGCTCCAGCAGACCCCTGCAACCCAAGTGTGGACAAAGCAGGTAGAGAAGATGACTGAATGAATCTAATCCCCAACCACTTTTAGAAAGCCTTTCTAACTTTAAACTGTCTCAGATGTGGATATTTTTGTATCCCACTACTGGCAGCACAGGGCCGTTACAACCATGTACTGAATATTTGGTGTGGATGGTTGGTGGGCTGTGCTTGTGCATTCATTATTCACATCAACAATTTCAAGAGGAAGAAATCTGCACAGCTGGATCCCATTTTTAAACAGTGGTGTTGCAGTTATACATGATACAAGCACACACAACAATATCTGCATCCAGATACTGCTGTTGTGATGACTGTTGATTCAACTGAATTAGCTGCATGTTCACACGCTGAGCAGTGTAAGTTTTCTGTAGTATAGTAAAGTATATAGTCCAAAACCTCTGTAGTAGAAATTACCCATGTACCGTATTTTCCGGACTATAAGCTCCACCTAAAAACCTTTAATTTTCTCAAAAACCGACAGTGTGCCTTATAATCCGATGCGCCTTATGTTGTTGCCTAATGTTGAGTTGTTTCACTGGTTAAAAGAAAACAGACTTCCAGGTGTCATTAGAACAAAATGTTTTAAATCAACCAAGTCACAAAGATCCATCCTCTGCTCCACATTGACGTCACCCACCAACAGCACTATCAGGAACAAATAGCAAACAAATATATGTTAACCAGACACATGCTTGCAGTTGTAAAATTAAATACTAATTCGAATAGAATGATTAAATACAAAGCTTTGTGGGAGCTGCTTCAGGACTATGGGGCACTAACTCATGCCATCTTGTTGCTGTACACTCAGAGTTAGAGCTGTGTCATTACACTTGGCATTATGTCAAGTTTGTTTAGTGTGGGTGTTGGACTCCACCAAGGTTGTGCCCTGTCCATCTCCCGCAGCCGAGGGCACCAGGACTTCATGTTGTGACTGAAAGGTGACGTCTTCTTCTCTGCACCTTCATGTGCCTCCAACAAGTATTAGAGTGGTTTACCTTCCAGTTAAGGGGGGAGAATCTGCCCCTGTCAGAGTGGGACCAGTGGCACCAGCTATAGTCATGAACGTTGGGTAAGAACGTATAAAATCACAGAAATAAGCAACTGAAAAAAATTTTCTTTAATGGGTGGTGGGTCTTACTTTGAGTGATAGGGTGAGGAGTTCATCTGTTCAGGAGGACTTCAGAGTACAGCTGCTGCTGCTCCTTGCATATTGAGAGGAGCCAGCTGAGATGGTCTGGGCATCTGATCATCCCAGTTGACCTGGTAGTGGCTGATGATCCCTCAGCATGAGGGAAGTTGTGGGGGACAGGGGATGTCTGGCTTCCCTGCTTGAGCTCCAGTCCCATGACAAGTCAGGACTTAGTGGTTTAGAAGATGGATGAACATTAGAAGGTATCAAATGATCTATTGCATTTCCTCCAATAGTAAACCAGGTCTTTATTCACCTGGGCTGCAGAACAGGCCCTTATTTCAAGCTGCTTTGTATTAGAGGCATCATTTCTAACTGTCTCTGATACATAGAGCTGTCATATTTGATTACAAAGCTTCAATTTCAGACAAACAGGATCTAGAGTGGAACAGATCAATACATTAAAACTGTGCTGTAAATACAGAGTCAACAGTTACTGTGGCTCTCTAATGTTTCTGGAGAAAGAAAGTCTTTATTTCTCATTACAGCTTTTATTGTGAAACAATACAAGCCCACTATATGTTTCCTGCAGAATAATGCTCGCTGAGCAGAGGCAGTGGGTCCTGAAAATATCGTCCATTGAGGGCGGGGGGGTGAAACTCCTCCACCTTCACTGTGTGAGCTCTATCCATCAGCAGCGCACTTTATACTCATGTGTAATGCAAACTGACATTTCAGCACATTTCATTCGATCACTTTTCCAGTGCGAACACACCACATATTGTTTAATATCTTTCATGCAGCTAAAATAAGTTACACAACCAGTCAGTGTCTTGTTGTTTGACAAGCAAAGGCCCAGTGCTCTGCTGTGCACTGTGGACGATGTTGATAACAAAGCAGAGTGTAGGATAGGCCAGAGAGAGCATCACTGGTTTTTTTTCTGTATTTAGTTTTTTTTTCTCCTATTACAACCTCCCAAACACCACAATCTGGCTTCCTCTTCGCAGCATGTTTTTTCATCTTCATATGATTTCAAACAGATGTGTGTAACCCCTTGAATCTTTTCCTGAAACACACCCAGAGTTCCCCGCTGTCCCTGTAACTGCACAGTAAACATGTCCAGAGCTGTAATAGCTCTCTTGTTACAATAGCAGTTAATTAGGTTGGTCAGGAGGGAGCTTTATTGATCGACTCAGTTAATTGGTCGTTTAACTGTCCAATCCCACAGGCCCATTCACCAACACAGCTACTGTTTCAGTGTGTGTGTGTGTGTGTGTGTGTGTGTGTGTGAATGTGAAGGTGTGCAAAAAAACCACAGGATCCACAAAGCTCTGCCTGCACCATCAGCCTGACACCTTTAAGCTTTAAATATTCTGCTTCATTACTATGTGCAGAATTTAAAAGGACATTTACACACTAAAAGTTTTTTCCTTTGTTTTTACAGTTTTTTTGTAAATATTAATAAATATAATACAACTACTGATCATAAAATGAAACACTGATCCTGTGATGTTACATAGATTTGTTAAATAAAGTTTTAACAACAACCACACAGACAAACAAACAGATCAAACTGAAATTAAAACTAAAAACTGTAAATATGAAAAATTACTTTTTAAATCTATTTAATTTATTTAACTCATTAACTTAATATATTTAGCTCTCACGTGGCCAACTCTGCAATCACACAATCACAATAGTTGTAAGTTTCTTAATGTGGCAAGTCAAACTTTACCATCTCACAGACTTTCAATCTGACATAAGACTCTCATTTGTTATTAACAGTATAAATCCTCCTTAAAATGACCTGAGACTTGACCATTTCCTGCTGACAGTCAGTTTCAATGCCTTGAAGTGTAAATGTCTGAATAAGCCACACTTCCATCTGCACCATGTGTTGACAACAGCTACACTCTTCAAGACAAAGCCTCAAAATCAACAGATTCCACTTTAAAGTCCTTATCACATCAGACGATATGGTGGTTTTAGCTCCAACCAGTCCTAGACCTGATCCTGGATCAGTTGTAATCTGATCAGCTAGTAATCCAGAGTTGCCAATAAATGGCAATGTTGCCAATATCTCACAGCAGTTCCAGGTTAGATCATTGAGTTTAGGGGAAACGGGGTAGAAGACACAAAATCCACTGAACAGTACACAGTAGTACTCTGAGCATCACATTACCACCACCAGTGTCTGCAGGGAGAACAAGTGAGGAGGAAAAGTAAAGGCAGGACCAGAGAGAGACAGACATCAGATAGAGAGGGAGATGGGGGCAGCTCCTCAGAGGCCCAATATCACCTATATCAGGTTTTTAACAAAACAAAATATGAAACTGGAGCATGTGGTATGAAATCTGTTCTATGATTTGTGAACAGTGAATTATTTAGTAGTCTGAAAGCCCTTCTAACTACGGTAAGACCTACTGCCAGGGGGTATTGTGAGTCATGTAAATGTAATACTGCCCAACCCCAGTGACAATGACACTGATATGAAGGGAAGGATGAAGTCATGCTTCATTGTTATTAAGGAAACAGTCCAACTATTTAAAAAGTCACTGCGAGATTATTTTATTTTATTCTAGTGTTTTTTTCTCAGACACATGCCAAACTTTTGTGGTAATCTGGTCAAATCAGCTATTTTAAATTATTAATATTTTACATATGGGAGATCAATTAAACTGTTGTTTTTTATGTAAATTATTTTGTTCATTATTATTTTGTTAGTTATCTTGAATAATCATAGTTTTATGTTTTGAATCAGTGTGGTTTCATCAATTTCTGTTTAAAAATGAAAAAGTTCTTGTGTAAAATTAAAGTTAAACTGTATTTTAATTACAGTTTAAGTACAATAATACAACAGTAATAATGATAATAATTAATATTAGTAATTGTAGTAATATTATATTTTATAAATTATTTTAAAAACTAACAAAATATGTTTTATGTAATCATATATTGTGGCGAGCGCACAGGAAAGACTTGACAGCAAGCCAGGAAGTTGGATTTTTCACACTACTTATGCCTCTTACATCACATGACCCCAAGTAGTGTCTTTTTAATTGGTATTAAACAACAACTCTTTACATAAACAGTGGCTGAGGCTCATCTAACACACCAACCATTACACTCACGGTGTCCACATAACTCGCATATAACAATTCACCACATTGCCTAACTTCCCCAACCACGCAGAAACAAAACTCACACAACACCGAATAATGAACATAACACCAAATAACACCAACACTTAACACTCCCATGAGCCCTTGCAACAACCCGAACTGTCCAATCAGCGACCGGCTCAGCGATCACTACAATATCTAACACCTTTAAGCAAGACTGCAGCAGCAGGTAAATACATATTTCCAGTTTGAGCTCATGATGCTGCATCACTGTTAAATAATTACAAGCACAATGGTAAACACCTCTGTTTATTGTCTTGTAGTCACGGTAACAACCCTGTACACTCAAGGCTGTGGCCTCAGCTGATTGAAAGGAAAGAAGTGCGACCAGAAGCTCATAAACTCTTTAGTTTGTGGAGAATCACTTCCACTTCAAATGAAAAACTCATCGATCCATCCACGCTCGACTGGCTGCGGCAGCTGGGTGCAAGATTAGACAGAAGTATGAATACATCCGTCTGTGCTGAGGAATATTTATCCATTTCAGGCAAACAAACAAACTCCACAAAACACATCTTCCTGATATTAGCAAATGACAAAAATCCTGTTTTTGTGACAGATCTGCTTGTTTGATAAATTGGATGAAGCACAGAAAGCTGGAATCCAAATGAGTTTTTCTTGAAGTGTCTAATGTGTTTAATTGCAGGATTCTCCGGTGCTGTAACCTCAGCATGGTCGAGACAGATGGAGTGAATGCTGCTGTGACCTGTGGCAGGCCAGGTAGTATTTATATCAGCTGTTAAACCATCATCCTAAAGAAGCCTGAGCTGAGAAATTAAAAATTGTTTCCCAAAGCACCAGGAAGAGAAATACTGCAGCAAACTACAGGTAGCTGATGTTGTGCTGGGAAGTCTGGGGAGCTGCCATTCATGTGGATGTTACATTGACATGTAGCACCTTCACACGTTGCTGAAGACCAGATGAAGTCTGTATGGAAACTTCTTGTATTTACCATCGTCCTCTTTAGATAACACTGAATACTGTTTACAGTACAAGTCACCTCCTGATGCACCTCAATAAAGTTGGTGGAGAAAGTACACAATTGGGTATTTGGTGTGTACTTGGTCAGATGAATACCTTGAATTAGAACAATATCTGGGCTCTGAGTGATGACAGTTTTTAGAAATGTCTCACTTTTAAAAACTGAGCTCAAGATTTAATAAGACATGTACAGTATGGTATATGATTCCTTTGCACTTTCCTTGCACAAATGTTTAATACAATAAATGTAAGAATTAATATTTTGTATCTATATTATATTTTAAGTTGCATTTTTTTGCTATTAGACTTCCATTGACATCCATATTTGATATGTTTCTTTATGAAAAATTATTCTGCCAGAAACCTTTTTTTGTCATCACTATCTTCTGAACAAAAACAGTTTTATTTATTTTACATTTTTACTCCTTCCTAATCCTGTACTAACTACCCTAAATCTGATTTTACTCATTAATTTAGTAAATAACAGCCTCAAAGAAATGAGTCAGTAACACTGATGCTACTGAAAGCTATTTTTGAAATTTGATCAGATTATTGTTGGGAGACTCACCATACCCAAAAATAGGTAATAACATACAATTTTAAAATGTGCAGGCCTATGTCTTAAAAAAAGATTGACATGTCCTGTTATATAATATTCTTTGAATAATATTAGTAAATATGAAACTAGAAGCAAGGTTGATACTATAGTTCAAGGAAGCAAGTACAATGTAGATCATTTGACTGCCTTAAATGTGTCTTATTTAGACACACAGAGAAGACAAAGAAAGTAATGATGCCAGTGTGTGTGTGTGTGTGTGAGCTGTGGTCCAGTTGATGGCAGATTTTGTGTCACTGATGCAACGAGACTCCCATGAGATGATGTGATGAAAGAGAAGGAAAGTAGAGATTAAAAGACTGACAAGGCAGGCAGAAGCACACACACACACACACACACACACACACACACACACACACTTGTATGTCGATTTTTGTGAGTACATTCAGTGACGTAATGCATTTCTAAACCCATATAATCTCAGTAAGTATCTTCCTCAAACCCTAACCCGGGGCTCTGTAACCTTTTCCATCAAAAGAGATATTTTTGGCCAAATTAAAAAGCAACAACAAAAAAACATTTTGGACTGAGCTACAAGACATGTCAGCTTTAACAACAATGACCATCAACACCAGAAACCTCTGTAAAGGAACATGTATTATTACAGTTGTATAAAAAGTGTCTGCATGATCTAGATTTTGGAAGTAAACTGTTTCTTGCTCTGTTGAATGGTGTCCTGTGTGTCCTGTGTACTGTGTGTACTGTGTGTCCTGTGTGTCCTGTGTACTGTGTGTACTGTGTGTCCTGTGTGTCCTGTGTGCTCTGTGTACCGTGCTGTGAGACTGAGGTGAAGCTCAACAGGACGACAAGGTGTGGTGGGTGGGATGCAGTGCTCAGAACCAAGAGGTTTAGTGTTGAGGCCCAATCAGAGATATAATGAACATCAGAGGATACAAAGCCACTAGGCAGTGAGCACCTGGACACTAGGGTCATACAGGAGGGACGATAAGGTTTCAGTAAGACTGAGTCCATGTTAGCACTTCACTGATCCACATCAGAGCAACACACCAGCATATGAGGCAGAGACACCAGTATATAAAAGGGAGTGTGGTCACTGCACAGTTATTACATAACAACAATTTCTCTGGTGTTTTTTTAAACAGTTTCCCCCGGTGAGGGTTAGGGTTAGTTGATCTTACCTCTTAACCCTAGAACACTAACGCTAAAATTAGTCACACCATCACTAACGACAGGGTGTATTTTACCCGATATAATATCCCAGATAAAATACAGTTTTCATCAATTTATGTAAAAGTACCACATTGTATACCAAGTTGGAGTACTCTTCTTTCATTTCCCAATATACAATATCACATAAAATAAAAATAAGGTACCCTGGGGGACCCTTTAAAAAGGCAGCAAAATTATTGAAAAATCAGGTAATCCTCAACAAGAAATACACATTTTTTAAAATGTTTTTCCCCTTTTACTAATAAACAGAATTATACAACATGCTATATCTGTCAATTAACAATTAAATCTATAAAATTACAGAAACAATGCTTCATTTTAATTGTCATTTTTTGGAATCCATATCTAAAAACTTAGGAAAGTGTGTGTTGTCAACCACAAACCACAATCCTCGCTCCTCCTGTCCACATGCTGAAGTATCCAAGACACTGAACCTTGATTCACTCCTGATGTGAGGCGAGCTCCTTGCACTGCAGCACTATCACCATCAGTGTGAATCAGTGAAGGACAGGAAACAAACTGCAAAAGCCCTTCGTAGACTGCTGAGATTTGTAATTCACAGTTTCAGGTCTTTCATGTGAGTTTACATTAGACCTGCCAAATTAGTTTTTAAAATCTGAGCAATTTTGTGGTTTAAAAAGTACTAAAAAAAAGGTAAAAGAAACTAAGAGAAAAGTGTATGTGGGTGTGTCCTGGGAGAGTAGTCTGAGTCTGTTTACCAGAGAAACAAAGTTAAGAGGTGGCCATTTGTGTAGTAGCATGAAACCTTACTCACTTGTGGAAAACTGATATTCAAACCGAGGGAGCTCCTAATGTCAATGACACATACACCCCTGTGTAACTACAGTAAATATATTTGTGAAATGATCTGGGAACTCGCCTTCTGTCTGTACTTTGAGGTCAGTCAATCGTCTGCTGCCCCCTTTAAATATTCATGAAACCAGAAGACTCCTCCTCTTATTGCTGCTGATAAGTTCACTCTACACCATGTGTCCCACTGTGAGGCAGACATTTACCCTGCAACTCTATACTAAGAGGTCACAGAGAGCAGTGTGTGTGAGTGTGTGTGAGTGTGTGTGTGTGTGTGTGTGTGTGTGTGACAGGCTCTTGCTCAGTAACTCTACACATTAAGGATCATAGGTTCACCCGTTATGGATTTGGTTTGTATGCATCTGCTAATGCTTCTTCTGGGGACTAGTTTGCTGCTTGATATTGTAAAAACATTATTTAGTAAATACTAGGGATGACTCAATAGCACTTTTTCAGATCCGATACCGATACTGCAACATTGAGGATCGTCTGATACCGATACCATTCCAATACCGATCGAATACCTTCTTTTTGTCACTCTAAAAGTTGTTAAAGGGGGGGTATTATGCAAAATTGACTTTTTCAAGCTTTATATCATGTTATTATGTCATTCCCTCATTAAAAACATGCCTGAAGTGTTTCTTTAGCCCATTCGCGTATGTTTGAGTAATCTTTAGAAACTCTCATGGCAGCCATTGTGGAAGCTGTTTTGCCTCGTTCCTCCCAGGTACGCCTATTCCTCCTAGAAACGCCCCCGACCTTTCATCACCTGCCGAGCCACCGCCCACTGCTCCCGTCTCAGCAGAGCTCCCCTCCCCAACGTAAACAAACACACAGCGGTAGCAGCAATTAGCACCTGGTGGACTGCGCGTCGTGGAGCTCCCGTTTCTGACTACTTTTCAGAGAACATTTCACAAAATGCCTTCATGGAAGAAATGCATCTTTGGATGTGAGGAAGATTGCCCTCTTTCTGGTCTGCCAAGAACGAAGTGGACAGAAATGGCTGGACTTCATTTTGGAAAGACCCCCCTCCCAAAAGATCTGTTTGTTTGTGCGAGGCACTTTACCGACGACAGCTTTCTAAACAAAAGTTCATTGACAGTGGATTAGTAAGCAGGTTGTCACTTAAAGACAATGCAATCCCTGCTGCAGAACTCCTTTGCAGCCTGC
>OOFC01043483.1:0-14656 GCA_900323345.1 Pseudochromis fuscus | reverse complement strand
GACAAGGTGTCAGTGCATCTCTGCTGTCCCGCCTCCAGCTGCTCCAGAAAGCTGCAGCTCAGCGACCACAGGCCTGACCAGGTGTCCACAGGCCTGACCATGTGTCCACAGGACTGACCACAGGACTGACCAGGTGTCCACAGGCCTGACCACAGGACTGACCACAGGACTGACCATGTGTCCACAGGACTGACCACAGGACTGACCATGTGTCCACAGGCCTGACCACAGGACTGACCACAGGACTGACCATGTGTCCACAGGACTGACCACAGGACTGACCATGTGTCCACAGGCCTGACCATGTGTCCACAGGACTGACCACAGGACTGACCAGGTGTCCACAGGACTGACCACAGGACTGACCACAGGACTGACCAGGTGTCCACAGGACTGACCACAGGACTGACCACAGGACTGACCAGGTGTCCACAGGCCTGACCATGTGTCCACAGGACTGACCACAGGACTGACCACAGGACTGACCACAGGACTGACCAGGTGTCCACAGGCCTGACCATGTGTCCACAGGACTGACCACAGGACTGACCACAGGACTGACCACCAGCCATAGGACTGACCATATTTGACTGACCTGTGCTGCTGCTTTTCATTGGCTCCTTGTTTCTTTAAGAGTTTATTGTTTGTTTGAATGAGGTCAGCATCTTCTCCCCTCGCTGATATTTTAACATCACACACTCCCACATGGTCACTGAGGTCAGCTGACCAGAGGTCCTGGTCATCCTGAGGATTACTGATGAGGAGTTAATGGAACTAATGAATCCACACATCACCACTCTGAACATCCTGCAGCCACACTGTGTGTGCGTGTGTGTGTGTGTGTGTGTGTGTGTGTGTGTGTGTGTGTGTGTGTGTTGGGCATTCACGTCGAGTAAATGCAATTTATTCGTCCACAGTGGCAAAGCTCCACTCCTCCTGTCAGTTTGCCAGGCTCCCAGAGGAGGCTGACAGGCCAGCTGCCAGCAGTGGCCATCGCCACCAGTTAAAGGGACACGTGTGTCACATTTCCCATGATCACGCTGACGCTGTCAAGCTGACACACCTTTAACAAGGCGCCCATAACTAACTGTCTGTCCCCTCACAGTGGGAAGCAGAGCAGGCCCGGGGACCTGCAGGCTGTCAATCACAGAGCAGCACGCACCAGCTCACGGCCTCAACACAAATGTTGCACCTTTGACGCTCGGGCTCAGCCTTTGGCCTTCAGCGTGCATGTCTTATTGACTCTGGGCTTCATTACACACACAGTGAGCTTCAGTAATCTCTCTGAAGCTACTCTACACACTCCGACTACAAACAAGGTAGCTGTCAGTCTGCATAGTGTTCTTCCTAATACATGACTTAAATAGCAGGCGTTTTACAGGTGCAGCCTTGTTTCAAGTCGGCATGAATTTGCCTCGACTGTGCCCACACTTTCTTTTGTCCTTAGCAGATCTTGACAGAGGACTGACTAATTCCTCTCTGAATATCTATGAGCTGAGTCCTGACCTGTTGTTTGCAGAATGCAAAGCAGATACTTTAGATGGAGACCAGGAAGTAGCCCAAGACACATTATGTCATTTTGTCTGACGAAAAAGAAATAAAGTTGCAGCGGCATGACGGCGCATGACACTCGGCCCGATGCAACGATCCATCAAGCGCCACTATCAGACCGAGCCTTAACTCATGTATCATTAAATCGTTTTTCTCTGGGTCCTTTGGCTCAAAATGACTTTTTCTTAGAGTCATAGTCGAGTCGACATGAAGCAGTAAACTTCCTGTCAAGTAAAAATATGGGATATATCAATTATAACTTAAACTGAAGCTAAACTAAAACTCCAAAGGATTCAGAAATGGGAAGTTTGTCATGTCAAAGAATTATCACCTCCACCAAACGAAGTCATGATTTTGCCTGCATTAGCTTGTTAGCTAGTTTGTTAGCAACATTTAGAAAAAACCAAGAACAGATGTTGATTTGTTTTCAAGAGTTACCCAAGAAACAAGTGATACATTTGTTACAAAGATCAGAGGATGGGATCGTGTCCCAACAACATCCCAGAAATGAAACCCCAGAAAATCCTTTTCTCCTTTGATGTTTTAAGAAATCATAACTTTGTCACATCTTAGTGGATTTTGTAAACACACATGCAGGTTGATAATGTCTGGACATAGATGGACCTGGATTATGGCTCGGTGGAGGTTTGTGCCTCAACAACACCTTAGCTGAAGTGATACTTTGGGTTGTAACACACTCATTGTTTGTACACTCTGTCCGTTGGATTGTAGTTGAAAATCCAACAAATCTGATCAATTTCAGTTGGTGAAATCATCCAGTGTTTTTCCAGTTGTGTTGAAATCATTTATTATTAAAGTCTTCTGTCTGGAAGGAGCCGTCTCATCATGTTCTAGTCCCGACTTCACCAGAAAAAAAACAAACAACTTCTGTTCAAATGTTTAAATGACCTACATGATGCTCGATTTCCTGACACGCCACCTCTTTACCTCTGGTAAATAACCACAACACGGAAGCAGTGCGACCTTGTTACGATGCTGAAAACCCCGACTTCAGGTGATTCACCCCAAAAGACACCAAACAAAATGTGTGACCTTGAACTGCAACAGTGTTTGCAAGTGTGCAAGACACTGCTACAGTCCTGAAACTGTGCTGTCTAGTAAGATGTCATTCAGATACGATGACTTATGGCTATTTCCTGTTTTAAAAAGTGCTCTTTAGCGGGGGTGCATGCATTATTTAGCAAAAGTTACCTGCTAACGTGTCGCCAGCTGACTCATCCTGTCAGCGAGTGGATTGTTTTTCTGATTCCTGCAGTTCTGTCAGAAAAACTCAGCGACTGCAAACTATTCACCCGTGTCAAAGTCAGCAGCAGATTTACAAACATGCCACAGACTCATGTCTGCAGTTGTGTAAGAACAGCTGAACTCCAACCCGATGTACCTGTGTGCTATACGCGCCGCTTGATGCTCCCCCGCTCGGCCCTGTGGATTTGCCACTGGCAGCTATATTCTCAGCATTAGTTTCGGGAGGGATGACTCTCTGGCAGAGCCTCATATTGTGGCTGCTCGCTGATGCATGTCTGTTGCACAAACCACTGCCGCTCCTCTAATTATCGGTGAGAAAACAAGCTGTGGTAGGAATAGCATGACCCAGTGGCGTCTCTCTCTCTCTCTCTCTGTTTTGCATTATCATAGAGTATGCTGCTGTTTGCCTTGCCGTGTGATTAATTCATGTGTGTATCATTAATGCAGGAATGTCCAGGGGCAAAGACAAAAGCTCGGTCAATGTGAAATGAAACACGGGAGCAGGCTGTGAAAAACCGCCACACATATGCACATTCTCACACACAAACCGAATCTTGGAGCTAAAAACACAGTGTGACTTATCAGATGCCCTTGTTTTGCGAAGTACTGCTCTGTTTAAACCAACAGAAACAATGATAGTTGACCCTCTGAGAGGGAAGGCTGCCACAGGGCCAGTTTAATATGCAGATGAGGTGTGGGACTGCTGCATGCTGCAGGATTTAGGAGCAAAACACCAAGCTTCCCCCGCTCGCCATCCATTTATTTTATCCACTCTCTTGTTCTCTTTTTCCCTCTGTTTTCTATTTTTCTCTATTAATGTCATATTATTTTTTATTCTCCGTTGCGCTCCCTCTCTCTCTCGATCCCGAGCTCCCTCTTTTTTTTCTCGATCAATTTAATCCGCTCCCCTTCTCCCTCCCTCTTTCTCTATTTTGTGAGACGCAACAATCACTGTACTAAATGCTATGGGAGCCAGAGGTAGAATAACAATGGCATATTCATTCTAACAGGGAGCAGCTGGCACAGAGGCTACACAGCCCGAGGAGATCTTAGAAGTTGCAGCTACAGTGAATAGGAGTTTGGGAAGTGGCAGATTTGGAGGAAAAGTGAAACGCAGTGATTAGAGCGACGCAGTTAGAGGACGCCGCCGCTCGTAGGACTCTCTCCACCGCCTGAGTGGAGGCAGGGGGACTGGTGTTTGCTGAGTTAATGGTTTGAGGACGAGCTTGCTGACAGCAAAGCGAAGCTCGATTCCCACTGATGAAACAAAAACGCTCCTGTGCACATTGTCGTGTTTTTCCAACCATTTCTGTAAATGAGGCCCAATGTGGGGAGATACTCATTCACCTAAGCAGCTTATATGCATCCACAGCAGATACTGTGCAGGCCTGGTCAGTGAATGGTGGATAAGCAGCCATGTGTCATGTGAAGCGCATTTACCTCCCAGCTGTGGCTCTTCTTCTTCTTCAGTTTTTTTTTTACACACCTTTGCTGTTCAACATGCTAATAACCGCAGCTGGTTAAGACCCCGCCGTTTCATTCGCCGACCTGCTATCTCAACACCGGCGGTGTGCCTGGGAGCGGCGGGGCCGAGTGAGACAGGGACAAATGTGTTGTCTGGACGAGAGAGAAAGAGGCTGAAAGAAAGCAAAAGGAGAAAAGAAGCAGAGAGAGAGGCCGACGGGGCAAGAGGGAGAAATGTGGTGGCAGCATGTCAGCTTCTGATAAGGGCATTAGTCTGCCCCCTGTGGGTCAGACTGAGCGACTGACACTGCACACTAACACACACACACATACAAGCACACACACCTCTCTCTGAGGACGTCAGCTTTGCTGTCTGGGACCCGTCCACAAATAACAGATAAAGACCTGCGCATGGCAATCAGCAGCAACTAAACTCTCCATCACTCTGTGAACTCCTCTGTCCATAACAGCACATGAAACACACACACACACACACGAAGGTTGTTTCTTTTTTTTTACATTATTCAACAAATGTGTGAAAAAAGACCCCTTCATGCTGCGAACAGAGGGAGTCTGGAGATGTGAGCCAAGGCTGTTGGGGTCCCGGGGGACTGACGCCTCTTTCATGTCAGACATGGGATCCATCCTAAATGGAGCGAGGCCTTTTTATTTACCGAGCTAATTGACTGCGGAGCCGCCTGTGAAGCCAACTCTAAACAATGCCCCAGATCTTGTATTCATAAGTGAGCGTTTGAAGGACACAGGATAATCCCCGCAGCTTACGCTATGGGGAGACTGTAAACTTGGGCAGCGGAGGAGTGGGCTCAATGGGTGTTGCAACATTGTTGGCGAAATTAAAAACTGTGGATTACTATTTAACAACTGTTGTAACAATATTATGCGTCACAGCGGGGCCCGGTGCAGCTATGTCAACACCGGGGCACGAGGGTGATTCATCAGTGAGATGGGGGAGGAGATTTGGGAGGCGGGGTGGGTAGAGAAAAAAAAAAAAAGATGGAAGAAGTGAAGGAAAAAGGAGGAAGGCTCTAATTTGGAACGAGGAGCTCACCAGAGGACACAAGACAAGATCAATGCTGGAGAATCACAGAGGCACGACTTCAAAAAAGAAATGGACAGATTTTTCTCTGTGAAGTCTACCACTCATTACCATTGGTAAGAGGGTGCGGGGAGAAGCAGGAGGAGGAGGAGGAGGAGGAGGAGGAGTGTGGGCTGTGGCAGATAGATGACAGGAAACCAGGGGGCTCCAGGCAGAAATCTCCAGAGCCTTTATAAGAGCTGGTTAGTCGGAGCACATTAGCCACAGAAGAGAGTCTGTGAACTGCAGTGAGTCAAAGAGTATAAAATACCTTACCGTGAGTGAACAGGAGGAGTCTTGGGACAGAATATTCTATTACTGTATAAAGGCAGAGATACAGCATGTTCGAATGTTTAAGGGCCATGCACACTGAGAATAATAGTCCTCAGATCATGTGTCAAATAGTGGCAGGAATCAGCTCCCATCTTTTCCTCTTATCATCTTCTTGTTTCATCATCTTTTCCCTTTCTTTTAATATCTGAATGAACTTACAGAGGAATTAAATATATAAATGTCGTCTTTTGTCTTGCATATTTGGAGCAGCCCTGTATGCAGTGGCATTTGAAGGATGCTTGGATGCCACATTTGTTTATCGAGTGGCCCCGACGTCAGGCAGCGTTGCATGAGCAGGCTGAGTGTGAGTGACAGGCCGGGCCGTGCAGGACTGTGGGTGCAGCCTGGGTGACAGGTCTGCGGCTAAATTCCTCCTCTGCGACCTGGGGAGCGAGAGGTGAGCGTGGGCGGCACCGGTGAGGGCAGATTATTTCTTTTTCTATTTTTTTCCCTTTGCAGCACATGTTTTTTTTTTTTGCAAATGCAGCCCCCACACACAAGCCAGGTTTTGTCCTATTATGGCCTTCCCAGCCTACGGTGTATTATGTCACCCCCTGTATAATGGTCTGATTCTTCAGGAGCTGGATGGTGGAACAAACAAACAAACAAACAAACAAAAAATAAGCAGAACAATCTGTCGTTTTAACCTTGAGAGTGTGACATCCTGATGACTGAATGTGGACAAATGTTGAATTCAGTCTGTGGTGTTTTCATTCAGTCCAATGTTAGGAATAAATGATGAAAGGAATTTAGGCTGTTTTTGGTGTGTGTGTGTTGCCATGGAGATCAAATCTCAGGAGGCTGTACTTTCTGTTCTGGGACTCCTTGTTCTGGATGTATATGTAAGTCTAAACATTTAAAGTGCCTATCATTTTTTCCACAGTATATATGTATAAACTCCAATGAAAAAATCCCAAAATAACTACAAATGTCGTCACTGTTCATCTTCTGCTGCATGATCTTTGATGGTCTGGGACAGTCCACAGTTGTGTGTTGATAACACGTCCTTGCAAGGCTAAATATCTGACACACACCACGAACACACTTAATGATTTTCAAACCCGTTATGATGATAAATTTGGACATCGCACTTTTTTCCAGCTGCTCCAAGTGTTGAAACAATGTCTTCAGAACCACTCGTTCTCACAGAGATTATTTTCAACACGTCTAATATTTGCAACTGAAGCCAGCGATGGCACCAGATCGCCATGGAAACAATAAACAGCCACAAGAATAGCAACGACGAGCAGAAAGTTTGTCGTGTGAAAGTACAGAAGACGACGGCGATGGAGGAAAAATGACTGAACTGAGGCAGAAAACGAACATCTGTATAACACTGTCATCCTCTACAAAAACATTTGGATAATATTATACACAGACATATACACTATGCAGGAAATATGAATAACCACTAGTGTTTTAAATGAATTGTTGTCCCAGTCTGTGCCATATGGATGAAGGAGTAGACACCCAGAAGTCTGTGTATTCTGATTAAAAGAGAGTTTATAGAAAACCTTTGGTGGATAACTCAGTGGTGAAGAGATGCAGAGCATCACCTGGGAGGAACATTAAGCTGTGCAGTCTGTGCTGTACCAGGCAGGGATAAAGTGGAAACAAGCTGCTCTGCAATATACGTCTGTCACTGTGCAACAGTAATGGGCCTGTAACAAACTACAGGATGAAACCAGGAGATTCATTGAGTTTCCCACAGATACAGTGTCCAGGTGTTACTGACTCAGTCCTCAGCTGTGGGCCTTGGACACAGTGTGTTGTGTCTGTTGTAGTTGTTGAGGATGTATCAAACTGTTGCAACAACAATGTAACAAAGTTACAGAGTGGCCATCATCTGCCATCTGCAATAGTTACTGGTTATAATGGGTCATTCTCATGTAAAATATTCCCCTTCTTGTTACAGTTACTTCTTTCATGTGCAATATTCATGTCTTTGTGATGTTCAACAGTCCCTCCTTTGTTTAGCTAATCCTGGAACACTGTAATTAGAGGTTTGCTTTTACAGACACTCAGCACTGCACACTTTCTGCATACATATTTTGTTACTGCATATTTCTATAGTTTTTAATGTTTAACCCCTTAAGCCCTGAGCTCTTATTTTGAAATTTCAACTATAGAAAAATACCAGAGACAAGTCTCAGGGTCTCCTAATTGGGGAAACTTGGGAATTACCGTATTTTCCGGACTATTGAGCGCACCTGTCTATGAGCCGCTATTGAATTTATTTGAACAGTTTCATGTGGTCCACTCTGACCGGGTCTGATGTGATGACGCTAAATGTATCGCCTTCACAGAGGTGGTAGCTTGTAAAAAGCCAACGCCCTTCGTGCCGCCGATACATGAGAAACACCGGTGTTTAAGTTCAAAGTGTCGGAAAAAAGTAGCGGCTTATAGTCCAGAAAATACGGTATATATTTTGTTACTGTATATTTCTATAGTTTTTAATGTTTAATGCCTTAAGCCCTGGGCTCTTATTTTGAAATTTCATCTATAGAAAAATACCAGAGACAAGTCTCAGGGTCTTCTAATTGGGGAAACTTGGGATTTAAAAGGTTAAAAATGTTGCGTCCTAGAAGTTGATGTTTGTAATTTACGCTGGAGCAATTTGACAAGAGTTTCCTTGGAGATTTTTAAAGTTGTAACTTATCTGAAACATCCATCTTTTGAAGGAAAGGATCAACATGAATATGGATGTAAGACATGTAGAAATAATAAGCACATCATCCAAAGGAAGATCCCTTCTGCTCTTGATTTGTTACATATTGTTGCTTTAGAGATTTGTGACATGGGTTCACAGAAGGTTACAAAGAATCTCCACCTCCTCTCTCATCAGGAGGATTTCAGTGTTTCAGACAATTATCCAATCCGTTGCACTCTGCATGTGTATACTTTGCTACGACGATGAAAAAGTTCCCCAGCCTCAGCCTTCCTGTGGCTGACGACGCCTTACTGATGACAGAAGTCAGCAGAGACTCGTAAGACTTGTCCCGGCGAACAGACGGAGCAGAACAAAGGAAATAGAAATGTAGTACAACAGCAGAGGAGACACATCGCTGGAATCCACTGCTGTCGGTGAGTAAGTAAGGGTAGAACGATTAACCAATTCAAATCGACACTCCGGGCTTAATGTCTGAAATATGTGCGCATTAATTCAAATAGCTTGAACTGGGCTAAAGCTAGGAGGGAATCAGAGCTGAATCTGCAGACTTCTCTACATTAGAAAAGCTTAATATGACAGACGTATTTTGGTTTAACTTTAGTGCCTACAAGTGTCATTTCCCCCTGTAAGCCAGGGGAAGCCATGCTTACCCTATTAGTCGAGCTGTTATTGTCATTTTAACACAAAGATCAAATTTTCGTTGTCATTAGAACAAGATAAAAACCATCTTGTGCTTATGGCCCACTATTAGCCACATTTACTGACAATTTTCCTCAAATTATAGAAACAAAAGCCCGTCTGGATTGTAATGTGTGCATTTGTTGGTCAGTCCGTGTGGTGAGGAGGAAGTGTATCGAGCTGCTGTGATGTAGCCACAATGTGCCAGTTAAAGGGCGGCCACAGCATAAAAATCCATTTGACATTTACTTCACTAAACACATAATTTGAGCTTCGGAAAGTGGTAATTAAAGATGTATCTATTATGACGTGACAGACTGTGGAGGAAGAAAGATGCAGTTGGTGTAAGAATACAACTTCAGGAGCCCTCCTAGTTAAGATCCAAAGTTATGAGGACTCTTTGGACCCTGTGGTGGAGGAATTACAACTTTGCATATACCATCATGCTTGTGTGTTTGGGCATAATTCCCAGCAGATCTCCTCCTGCCTTCAGCTGGATGCTGTGTTTACTGCCTTGACAGAGTTTATGTCCCCACCAATGTTCCCTCTAAGCTGCATGCAACCGTGCACCGCTCCACACTTCTGAGCAAACAACAAATATATGCAACGAATAAAATAAAGTCTGACCAGAGCTGCAAGTAAAATCAGCAAATAAAGATTTATTCTGCTGTGACATAGCTCAGTGAGTGACAGGTGGCGACTGCTGCATTAACGACCAATAAGGCTTCACCCAGTGCTGCCCAGCCAGTTATATGTGGTTCAAGCTTGTTTACTCAGCTAACCAGTGAATGTCTGATGTTCAACTGTAAATAAGAGGTGGATGTAGTCACCCGATGGTTTGTGGGAATTGTTGGATTGTTGCAGCCAGAAGTGACCATATTTGGATAAGGTGGGAGGAGTCAGGAGGCGGGTCTGACCCTTAAACCTGAGGACACTGTCCAATGTGGATAACACTGGAGTTCACCGGTGAATGAGCCTTTCAGCTGTAAATCATCAATCATACGAGCCACGCCCCTAACTCCTCCTCTTCCTGAAGCCTCCTACTTCATGATGGAGTGATTTTCAGATGGACCACCTGTCAATCAGACTAGCCCCGCCCCTAACTCCTCCCACCTGAGAGGAAGAGTTGACTTTATCTAATGACATCAGAATGACTTGTGGAAAAAATGTATCGACTGAATATTTCAGGATTAAAAACTACAATTTAGAGTTTTTCGGAGCCAGCATCTAGTGGTCATGTGTGGTACTGCACTTTGTTGCACTTCAGCATCAGCTTCACCCTTGAGATCTTTTACATAAGACAGAGGGACCATTGGTTCCCACACAGCACAAGATGTTTATTTGAAGTCTGCGTGAGATTAACTGGCAACACTGCATTATATTAATTTAATTTAATTTCTTTGATTGACATCCGGGAGTATGTTTGCTTGATTTTCAGCCTGTTCTGTATTAATATTTTAAAAATATCAAAGTTTCCAACATATTGAACACATCCAGGTGTGATTGCGACCGACGTGAAAAGCCACTTGCATGTGGAAAACTGGTGATTACTGTCACGTCAGTTTGACATGAACGCGGCGTGTTGCTTCAAGTGATCACGACAAAGAAAAGCTGAAGGAAAGCAAAACACTAAATAATGTTCTTTTCACATATTTCTTTACAGTTCTTGTCACCGAGGCTTTGTGGACGACACAGGACAAACTGATCCAGGTCTGAATAGATCCTATAGTGTTCTGGATCACAAAGGTAACACAGTTTTGACTTGTTAGAGCAAGAAAAGCACAGGTGTGACTAACAACATTAATAATGACCTTATTCCATTGAAGTGTAAGTTCTGACAGCGAGTCAACAATCACGATCCCAGAGACCTAAAACTGGAGCAGCTGAACGGAGCCATGAAAATTACCTTTATTAGTCACATCTGTGCCTCCCCTGCTGTGACACGGCAAAGCGTCCACTGTGGTAAAAAGGTCAAACGGTACTTTAGCAAACTTTATTTTCGGTGTTAATCACAAATTGAGTAATCACGTTAAAAAAACTTTAAAAAAATGCAGGTAATCACCAAAATCAGACGACTAAAGTGTGATAAAAAAATAGTGTTGTAGGGTTGGATCAATTTGTATTTTAAAAACGCTGATGGCAGGGTGGAGGAAAAGGCAAAACCAGCATGGATCCATCAATCTATCCAGAGCTAGCTAGGCTGCTGGTGGGAGTCTGATGGGGAGTTTTTGTGGCAGGACACAGTTGGATCCTGGAACCAATTAAATATTGTTGTAATGCCACAGGATATCTAAATATTTCAGGGCCAATGGTGCAAGCGGCATTTTACAAATTATGAGAAACAAAGCTTTAAAGGATCGTCTCATTTGTCAAAACACAACATGGGAATCAGTCATAACAATAATACCTGTGTAGACGTTTACAGATGCAATTTATGTCCTCATAATTAAAATAATACATCTAATCCCAATGCATTTTTATTGTAATTGTCTTTGGTCGGACCAAACAAAACATCATTTCGCTGTGTGTGTTATCCAGCAGGTAATCATTCACTCGTAATTCAAAATGAAAGGAGTCATCAGGGAGGAAACAACACGTCAGAACGAGGGCAAGAATCAATTTCTTTGTTCTTTGGTTTATAAAAACAGAAGCAGGAGGGTTTTATGAAGCTGATATATAATCTATGATTATACATATTGTAACAAGGGCACTGTAACAAGCCTGGATTGATGCATGGTATTGTAAAGGTATTTTAAAGCACAGAGTTCCTCAGATGCTTTTGAGATACGTCCGGATCGTGACGTATTTCTGGCAAAAAACAGGACAGGTAGGCGGGACTAAATGTTCGGAGTTATTTGATTGGACGACTGAAACACAACAAAGCACCCACAGAGTGTGTATGTAAATGGACAAAGCAACCAGGTCTCAAAAATGAGACAATGCAGAAGTGGAAAAACAGATGTTCACCACATGCTGCCTCCAAAAAACTGCAGCTGACTTCAAATCAAACATTTCACTCATGAAACAGTCGAGACATTTTTCTCAGACACGCTGGGCAGTGACCTCGGCTTCAAGGGTCAGACCTGCCTCCTCACTCCTCCCACCATATCCAAATATGGTCACTTCTGGCTGCAAACAACCAACATGGCAACGTTCAAATGCTGATCCACAAACCAGTGGGTGACGCCCTGTTAGCATCCATTCTATATACAGTCTATGCTAGCTAGCTAACATCACAGGATAACATTAAAGAGCTGCTGCTACTCTGAGTCTGATCTGTGCCGCTAACAGCAGGTTGAATTTGTTGTAAATAAATGTGATTTAACTTTGATATAAAACTAAAACCAAACTGAATTTCTGTATTTTCTTAAATAACACCACGAGCAGCGACGTGATCTAAAAGATTAAAGAGACCTTTTTCATTTCCCGTGGACTTTAACATGTCGCACTCCAACATGAATCCAATGAGATACATGAGGTGAAGTACATGCAAACTACTTCACCTGAAATGTTTGTGTAATGAGCTGCTCCAACACTAAAGCACTGACCTTCACACAACTCGCCAAAGCCCAGTCCTGCAGCCAGATGTACCTAATACTGCAAATCTGCGAGCACTCATCACAAATATATTAGCCTGGGGGGTAATGGTAAATGTAATTCATGCTCATGGCAAAAGTGTGTAGCAGCTGTGTGCGGACTCACAAAGTGAGTTTTATCCTACCTCGAGGGTTGTTGAGTGCAGCCTCCGTGGCCTTCCTGCCCTCTCCACAGTGGCTCTGGTCAAAAGGCAGACACTGCTCGCCCGTCCCAGCCACCACCTCCAGGTTGCGAGATGGATCTTTTGGCTGCCCGAGGTTTCTCACTCGGAAAACTCTGCGGCTGCTGGTGTCCGACACGTAAAGGACCTCCCCCATCGGGTCCATGGCCAGGTAGTACTTATGGGCGGGGCTGGTGCTGGAAAAAAGTTAATCCAAAAAATTAAGAGACATAAAATAGTTCATACACATGCAGTTGTATCCAGTGGAGGACAGTAACGGAGTACATTTACTTGAGTACTGTTCTTAAGTACATTTTTTGAGTATCTGTACTTTACTTGAGTATTTGTTTTTTTTGGAAACTTTTACTTTCACTCCGCTACATTTCAAAGGTAAATATTGTACTTTGGACTTCACTACATTCCCAGGAAGTGTGTGGTTACTTACTTTATATACAGTCTATGCTGGCAATGCATTTAAGGCAGTTTGTCCAGGTAGAGTTACCGTCGTGCAAATCGGCAGGAAGTGACCCGAACAATAAAGAGGGAAGACAGGAAACAACACGGTTTTGTCGTTTTACGTTTTTTTTAAACGCTAAACAAGCCTCTTGATGGGAAATTTGAAAACAAAAAAGCAAAACCAAACAGTCAACCAACAAAGTATTATGCACACTCTGCAGGAAGGAGTTTTCTTTCAGTACTTTCAGATTAAAATACCACATTAACAGGAAGTAGACGTTAGGCGGGGATTGACTCGGGCACTGAGAACAATACAGCAATGTACTGATATTAGAAAATGTACTTTTACTTTGTACTTTTGAATATTTAAGTACTTTTAAATGCATGTACTTTTGAATACTTAAGTAATTTTAAAAGTAAGTACTTTAATACTTTAACTTGAGTAACATTTTGACCAAGTAACTTTTATTTGTAGTTGAGTAAGATTTGACCATGAGTATCAGTACTTTGACTGAAGTTGATACTTTGTCCACCACTGGTTGCATCTCCCTTGAAGTGTCAGTGACAGAGACAACAGCCCAGCTCCCAGGTTTATACTGATCCTCAGTGTTGGTGACGAGACGAGGCGTCAGTGGAAGTGAAGGTATTTAGAGGCGATCAGGTCACCCAGTGAACAGCATTAGTATGAGAGACTCCAGGAGTGAACTGGTGCCAGCTCCCAAACAACAAGATTAATGTCTTCAATTTACATAGTGAACATGGCCACAGTCAGTGCAGCTGCAGAGCGGCTCCCACTGATAATCTCATTTTTAGGACGGTGCGTGTTCGCAGAAAAATCCTAATAAAGGCGTGAAGACTGTTTGTTGTAGGTCAGGACGAACATGCAACAAACACAAATAACCCAGCTGCTTTTATTCAACATTTTCAGGTTTTTGTCCAGCATTTTATTATTTTTACACAATATTTCATTGTTTTTACTCCACATTTGGTTGTTTTTGCTCATTGTTTAATTGTTTTTACCCAATCACTCATTGTTTTTGCTCAACATTTCCACATTTTAACCCAAAGTTTTATTGTTTTTTACCCAATATTTTGTTGCTCTCACTCAGCATTTTATTGTTTTTCCTTATATTTTCCCACCATTTAATTGTTTTTGCTCAACATTTTAAGGTTTTCTATCCAGCATTTTGTTGTATTTACTCAATATTTCTTGTTATTACCCAACAGTTTGTTGTTTTTACCCAACATTTCATTGTTTTTACCCAGTATAATGTTGTTTTCACTCAGTATTTTATAGTTTTTACCCAACATTTCCTTATTTTTACCACCGTTTCATTGTTTTTGCTCAACATTTTCAGGTTTTCTATCCAGCATTTTATTGTAT
>OOFC01043474.1:0-11317 GCA_900323345.1 Pseudochromis fuscus | reverse complement strand
TGTAAAAACCTCAGAGGGAGCAGGTTTTAACCAGGATCTGACTTGATGAACCAACAACATCTGTGAAGTTCAAACAAGTGGAAACATCTTCAAACTATTTCTGTGACACCACAACAGTTGTTCTGAAGATCACTGAACATCAACCTTCACCTGAGGAGGAGGCGGGGCTATCCTCTGTCATGGAGGTGGGGCTATCCTCTGTCATGGAGGTGGGGCTATCCTCTGTCATGGAGGCGGGGCTATCCTCTGTCATGGAGGTGGGGCTATCCTCTGTCATGGAGGCGGGGCTATCCTCTGTCATGGAGGCGGGGCTATCCTCTGTCAGGAAGGCGGGGCTATCTGTGTCATGGAGGCGGGGCTATCCTCTGTCATGGAGGCGGGGCTATCCTCTGTCATGGAGGCGGGGCTATCCTCTGTCATGGAAACAGTACCAAGGAGAGTTGAGTCGAGTCAAATGAAGCGAGTTGGTACCATGTGGTGGAAAAGCAGCATAACTCTTCTCTTAACCATGGCCTCTCTATAATCCCAGCTGTTTACTCCTGTGGTATGTGACAGTGCTCACCAAGCTGTGTTTACTGGATCTGAACCAGAGGAGAACCATGTGTCCTGTACATCCTGTCACTGGTATGGATGGTAATTCAGGAAACACTCCTGGGGTCAGAGGGGAGGGACTAACAGGGGTCTGGCTGCTCTGGTTGGAGGACTTCTTCTCCACAGCAGCTGCTGTTTGCTTTACCAGAATAAAATCCATTAGTTTTCTTGGACGGTGCAGGACTTCCTTCTGCACGAGATAAACCCTGGAAAGGTTTTCACCCTTCAGTTGTGTACGAGTGTCCGACATGGTGATGCTGCAGCCGTGTGGTCCTAAACCTGCTTTAACTGGGACAGTGCTGCATCACTGTCAGGCTCAAATGAGAGCAGAAGTAATTGAGCTTGATTAACCTGGCCCTTCGCCACATCATTAGATTGATAGATGGAAGTGGCAGATCAGACAGGAGAAGGCGGGCAGCACTTAAGTCATAAAGCAAGGTCGTTCTCACCATGTGACCGACTCATTTGCAGTGTTTGTTTCCACTTGCCTTGGCGCGGTGCTCGCAATGTCAACTGCCTGAACGAGGGGCAGATATTTCACTTTCCTGGGTGACCAGCTACTTGACAGCTGCATTGTAAATGCAAATTGAAAACAGGAGAGCGTGAATCAGTATGCATATATATTCACGCTGTATGGACGGCGGGAGCTGCCGTGTGTTTCGGTGCCAAGATGGCTGCTGTGTCAATCCTTTTATCACATTTATTCTGCAGCATCTGATGAGCCAAACAGTCCAATTCATCTCAGGAAGGATCTTCAAAGAGCATAAACAAAGCAGGCTGATGAAAACAAGACGTCTGAGTGGAAGACACCACAGCTGATGTAATGTCGTCTGTAGCCATTCAAATCTTATCTGCTTACTTACATCAGCACCATGGGTGGATTCAGCAGGCTTCAGGTCAGGGCCTGTGGTCATGAAACATCTGAGAATCAGCTGATCACACAGAGGGAGCTTCATGTGATTATATGTCAGCTGTGGTTCAGAGTTTACAGGCAAAATATAGGAGTGTAAAGTATGAGGAATTACTACATAATAACCTATTAAACACTATTTAGAGACCTGTTACTGAGCTGAGCTGCAGAAAGTAACAGACCTCTGATGGAGAGTATTAGATGCAAAAGTTTGTTCTTATTTCATCTGTTTGAAAAGTGGAATTGATCAGAATGTAAAATAATCTGGAAGCTTTGAAATGTTACAAAGTCTCATTTTGAGGCATCACATCAGAGCAGATCAAGAGTTGTTATGTAAATGTTAAAGTTACAAATGGTTCAATTAGAAACAACTTGTTACTGTGTTGCAGTTTTAGAGTGTCACTGAACACGTCTTCACTTCTGTTGCTATGGAGACGATAAACAAACCTTGCTGTAGCTGGATGGTGTTCAGCAGGTTGGTTGTTGGTGTCGGCTCCGCCCACACACTGGATGTAAATAAAATGATGAAGCTAACATGACGTTGTTTTTTTTAAGTCAGGAGTTTGGTATTTGAATGTGGCCATGTTGGTTGTTTGGAGCTGGAAGTGACCATATTTGGATATGAAGGAGACTCCAGGAGGCGGGGCTGACCGGGGACACTGTCCACTGTGTATGAGACTGGAGCTCAGCGCTGCTCTCATTGGTTCCCAGAGCTGTCAATCAAAGTTTTTTGGAGCCAGCATCTTGTGGCCATCGGTGGTATTGCACTTTTATTATTATTATAGCACTTTGAGAACCTTCATCCATTTCTGTTCAGTCTGAGGCTCCGCCCAACAGCAGCTGTTCTGTTTTACAATGAAGGAGAAAGTGCAGCAGGTGTACAGACTTCTTTTAGGAAACACACTTCAGTACGTAGGACTAACGCTATCTGGCAATGTTAGCTAGTTAGCTATGATGTTTTGTTATCTTTCAATTGACCAATCAAATTGCGCAAAATGTTTTGTCCCCCCTACATATCCTGTTTTTGACAGTCAGATACTCCCAAGATGCTCAGTGTGACTTAGTGGTTCCCAACCACCGGGCCGCAGACTGGTGCTGGTCCATGATGCATTTGTTGCTGGGCCGAGCAGAAAGAATAAATAATTTATATCATTTTCATAGTATTGATTATTAGTGTGAAAGACTTTTATTTTGAAAAATGATCGGATTCTCTCTGACTTAACTCTCACCTCTTGACATGTCAATGAGCTTGTCTTAGTCACATGATACAACGTATCAGATATGTTACCCAAAAAACAAGCTCGCAAACTAGTGAAAATGAGTAAAAAAACAAACGTCTACGGAGAGCTTCTTTACAAAGAGGAAAAGACCAACTTAACCATTTTACTCCGAACATTTAGCTGCTGACAGGAAGTGACATGTCAATCAAATCACTGCAATTCCTCGGCAATTTGAGCTAGCGACGTGATTCCAACTTATTCTGAAAGCCAACAAGTGGAGCTTCCGTACACTACCGTAACGTAGGTAATATGTACAAAATGCTGCACAGCACGGCATGACTCCATTCCTCTGCATTACTGCCGTAATGTATGTAATATATACGAAAGATGGAATCACGTTGCTAGTGCAAATGGCCAAGGAATTGCAGTAAGTTGGTTTATGCTAGTCACTATGTATCACCGGTGATACGCTCGATGTTAGAGGTTTCATTTTTACGCCGTTCGTGTTATTTTATTTTTGCTGTATTTATCTGCTACATCTCAAAGGCCGCTTACATTAACCCAGTCCGTGGTACAATAAAGGTTGGGGACCCCTGACTTATAGGATGGAAACTTCTTGAAAGTTACTCTCCGTTCTTTCATAAATTCAAACGTGTTTCATACGAGGGGTCGGCAGTTAACAATATACAACATAGGGCGACACTAAAAACTTGATGGGACCTCATTTGAATGTGGATTTGTGTGCAGTACTTATACTCAAGAGGTGTTTTGGGATGCACGGAGCAGTCTGGTGCTCCTGGTAGAGAATTTCAATTAAAATGCATATGCAGACAGCAGGTAATAAGTCTGCGAACATCTCCAGCAGCTGAGAATCTGTGGAGCTGCTCTGCGTCCGCTCCAGCTTCATTTAGGGAGGGAGCTTCATCCTGGGAGTACGCCATTACCACTGTTTATGATATGCTGCGGGGGAGCCGGGCCGCGGCGTTCAGCGCTTATGGTTTTCGTGTGGGAAGAATTTTGGGAGAAGAGATTACACTGATCTAATTAATTACCATCGTAAAAACAGCAAACATCATTAAAGTGTAATTCCATTAGAGCTCCTCATTCCACCAGTATTCATTAGCAGACAGGAGTGGGGGGATCGGGAGGCTCGGAGGGAGACGGCGTACACGTGTCCACGCCCACACATGCTCGTGGACGCACACAGAAAATGAGTCTGAGTGTTGAGCAGAATTCAAATCAGTGTTCTGGTGAATCAGACATGGAAACAGCAGCGTGGATGTAGATTATCTGCTGCTACAGTAAATATGGACACTGTACCAGCCTCTCCCAGTACGCCCCAGTAACCAGACGGGGGCGACTGTCTGTGACCTGACATCAAGTAAATGGTGATCATCAGTGTTCAGGTTGGTCCATAAACTGGAAGATGGACATAACTCCCAGGTTTCAAAAGTCAGACCAATGCCAGGTGCAACTAAAGTGCAATACCACTGATGGCCACTAGATGCTGGCTCCAAAAAACTCTGACTCCAACTGACTGCAATTCAAAAATGGTCATTTTCAATCATGAAATCCTCAGTCAATGCCACAGACTGATCTAGAAATAAACAAGTGAGACGTCACCTGTAGCTCTGTGGACTCTGAAGTGACCATATTTGGATATGAAGGGAGGAGTGAGGAGGCGGGTCTGACCTTTGAATCCGAGGACACTGCCCAATGTGGATGAGACTGGAATTCAGGCCTGTCAATCAAATTAGCCCCACCCCCAAATCTTCCTCATTTTGAAGCCTAACATCTCCTTAATGATGAAACAATTTTCAGATGGACCACCTGTCAATCAGACTAGCCCCGCCCCTAACTCCTCCCACACATCTCCCTCCTCCCAAGGATGTAACATGTTGACTGGTTACTACAGCTGGAGCTTTTCTAACATAAACTTTATTAATCCCACAAACCGGGAAAATAGTTTATGAAAAACAAATTGTTGGGAAGTTGTTGCTGTGTGATAACCTGCGTTTACGACTTTGCCACAGTGACGCACAAACACAAGCAGTCAGCAGGACGAAGACACGGTGTGGACGCTGCTGTTCAGTGGTGGACTTCACTGACACACCAGTGACATACTCCCAGTATATTTTCTGGTGTCCCAGTACAACAGAGTACTGTAGAGCTCACAGTAAACGAAATCAATTCAATGTGAGTCCTTCTTGATCCGACATGATTTCTCCAGTGTGTCGATGAAACAAACTGCCTAGTGAAGGTCATGGTCAGTATTTAAAAGTGACCAATCACGACTCTTTTGAGACTTTGCTAGCACGCAGCATGGATGGTAAATGAGATATTTCTCCGTCTTGGTTTGTAAGGTTCTATGTTTGCATTTAGACTTTAGAGACCAAATGAACGCCATAGGTCATCTTCTGTTTCAGGTGCACTTCCTGTCACCAGCTGCACTTCCTGCTGAAGCTGTGAAGTGCAGGTTGATGATCTTTGTTGTCGAGGTTCTCAACATGCTGAACATTATTATTCCAGAAGCATCATGGACTAATGTGCTCTAATTGGCAGCTTCTTGTAGTTTTCGTTGCCTCCTGATGGATTTCAACAAGCTCTTGATATTAGTGGTGAGAGTCCTCAGAGTGTTTCTCACCTGCAGCCTCACGCTGCTGAAGGAGATCATTATCGCTGGACTCCTCCCACTGAATCAAAGCACTCATCTGCTGACCTATCAGATCATCTCGTTTGTGACTGATAAGCTGGGAGTTGCAGAGTCCTTTGGTAAGGTCACACTGCATCGTACTCATTCGGGTGTCCATCTGTCCTCATGAGGGACTCGGAGAAAGGTCGCGAGGAGACGGGGCCTCCACCTCAGGTATATTGCTTTTGTGTAGTTGACTTATATCTCATCAGACTTTTATCACTTAATCCATCTACTTGACCTTTGGCGGAGTCTCCAAAACTATTTCTTTGAACAGATTTTGCATCGAGCCCCCGTCGGATCCCCCCGAGGACAGCGCCAGCGTTTCTGAATGATTAATGCCCCGCTTTGTTCTGCCTGAAAAAGCTTTTCTTACAAGCCCCATTCAGCCGGAGATCGGTGGAGGGGAGAGACACAGACAATACCACAGGAATAAATAACACTCTCACAGCCTATAGTCATATCTCAGTGGCTATTGACAATAAAAAAGGAGAGTCTTTCAGGGTATGATTCATTACTTGAAAAGTCGAATGCAGATTGCCTGCGAGGTCTTCGTATTTACTTCAGTACTGTGAACTGCAGTGAGACGAATGATCACAAGCTGCGTTTCTTACAGAAAAGCAAAATCACATAAATATAAAAAGCAGCAGCAGCGAGACGACGCCCTCCTTATTTCCACCCTGAGCCGTCGTCCATTATGTATCCAATCTGTGGTGATGGAGCCGAGTGGCCACTCCTCACATCCATCTGGTCAAGTGTTGATTGTCTGAGGAATGAGATGGTCCAAGTGGCAGCGGACTGGGTGCAGTTAGCGCTGCTCGCACATGGGGAGGGGAGGACGCTCACACACCGACACCGTGGCTGCGGGATCCAAATGTGAACATTGCAATTCCTCCGAAGTGTTTGTGCAGTGTTCACGCCAACACAGCACTTCAGCCGAGAGGCAGAGGGGGATATAATGAAGAGGCCTGGCTGGAGTACATCCTCACGGTCAGGGTGCAACCGGGATTTATATTGTGCAGATGTTTGGCTCCAGTAACAGCAGGGAGATGTTGATGTCTTGCTGGCTGCTGAACACTGGGTCTGAAACCTCCTCCCATCCACAAACCAACACCACACACACCTCTGAGAAGAGCTCGTCTGAAATAGTGTTGTTATCGTTGGTCCAATCCATCCATCCCCCCTCGTGACCGCAGGATGTTTCACTCTTATCTCTGATAGTTTTGGACAGAACTTGTATGAGTGTGATTTCTGTGAAACATATTGTTACCTTCATCCTCAATCCCATCAACTTTTTCCATCATGTTTGCTCAAAGGTAGTTTTCTCAAGTCAAACTCGGCAAACCTTCAGTACTGGCTATAGGAGTGAGGTTTTAATTAGATTTAAAAAAACTGCTCAAGAAAACACAGTTTGCAACAAAAAAGCAGAATTTAGCTTCTCTGAATTATTATCTATTGACCATGTGTAATAAAACAACACAGTCAGAGACACATTAGATGCTGTCACTTGTTTGATCTTAAATCTGGGGCCAAATAAAAAAATCTGGAGGTGGACAGACCTGTCCACAGTGATCACAGTTCAGCACTTTCAGCTGAGCCAACACCAGAGACTCTGGACTCAGACCTGGACCACATGTCAGAGGTCTCATCAGATCAGTTGTGGAGAACCTGGAGACAATGAACCAAACACCTCCACAGACACAGATGCATCACAGCAGGTGTGGGTCAGGACCTTAGACAGAGGCTAAAGGGTGCAGTACACCCGACAGCCACTGGAGGCAGGCTCTAAAAAGTCTACACTGACCATATGTGTGAGTGTGACTGGTTGTCTGTCTGTGTGTGTTAGCCCTGTGATAGGCTGGTGGCCTGTCCAGGGGAGGGGCTCCAGCAGCCCCCCCGACCCAACTGGATAAACATGTGAAGGTGGTGACTTGTGATGAATTGCTGGTGAATGAGACCTGATGAGACCCCAGTGTTACAGCTCTGGACGGCCACAGGGGGCGACAGCGAGCTCGTCCTCGATCGTGGAGGGAAAGCTGCTGATACCACGTGATGCAAATTTGTCGCTCAAGTTCAAACATTTCAACTGTCACGATGCAACTTCATCATCCACTTGGTGTTTTCATCGACTTCCTGACTTCAACTTGTAATTGGTCTGAACACATTGTAACACTGTAGCATCTCAACCACCACAGTGAAGATGTTGGAAAGTTGTAAATCATTTCCTGAGCTACACCTTTAAAATGATTCATAGTAATTTAATCCATTGTTAATATGAAAACATGAATAAAAGCATCTTTTAGTCAGGAGTGTCTGAGTAAAGACTTGCAGCCTCCATGTTGTTCACACCTCACTGAAGACTCCAAGTGTAAGAAAACTGTTGAATGCAACACATTTTTAAAACATTTTTACTTGCTACTAAGAACAAATGTTTGACTGTCTTTTGTCTTCAGCCCGAAAACTTTGCACAAAGCCCTGAGATGATCAGACCTCCTCCTGTCTCACACTCTGCACACCTCTGCTGGCCAAGCCGCTCACACAGCTCCCTCGTTAGTCCGCCAGCTGAGGTGTGCAGTATCTTTAGCAGGAAGCGTGCGGACGGCGAGCAGGCCGGGGAGTCCGAGAGCGCTGGGCTGCTGCCACCACAACTGATGGTCCATTTGGCACCGGCCCGAGGAGTCGATACGATGCGCTGACTTCACCTCCTCAAATTCTGATGTAAATGCCAGAAGAATATTTTATCTGCTCAGAAATTGCTGGCAGAGTAAATGCACACTGAGGTGTTAATTCAGTTTTTTAAAAAATATCATGAGGCCAAACTGACGGCGTGGAAAGTGAAGCGTCCCATTGAGCATGACACTGGGATGGAGGAGGAAACCAGTACGTCTGTCATCAAGCTGTCTGGAGATGAAGACTGAAAATAAATCCTGTGCAGAGCTCCTCTCGCAAAGTGTGTTTGTCCACTTGTCTCTTTGTTTTCTCCCTTTGTAACCACCAGCACCCCCCGACAAGTCCATATTTAATCATTAACACCCCCCCCTCCATTGTACTGCAGTGTTCAGCACAGTGAGAGGAAATCTGAACAACCAAGACTAAAATACATCTGTTGGTTTGTGGACTCACAGTTTGAAACCAGGACTTTGGAGCCAGAAGTGACCATATTTGGATATGAAGGGAGGAGTGAGGAGGCGGGGCTGACCCTTCAATCTGACCCTTCAATCGCCAGACCTGTCAATCACTAACACTCCTAACTCCTCCCCTTCTCTCAGCCTAGTCTCTTTGCTTTGTCCCTTTGTTTCTTTGCCTTCTTGCATTAGCTAATAGCAGTTGTGTGTATGACATCCAGGCCTAGGGTCAAACACTGCAGTAGTATTTAACACTAGCTAAAAGCTGTTGTAGTATCAAAGTATTTTAGCACTTAGTAATTAGCACTAGTATCTGAGATGTATGAGATAGCATTAGCAGCTAGCAGCTAGCAATTAGCACTAACAGTTAGCATTAGCATTGTATAGTTTGTCTAGGGTAAGCTTTTTTCTGTGGTGATCTTAGCGCTTAGCATTAGCATGTAGTAGTAGCAAGTTTGGTGAGTTGGTTTGTGTAGTCTCGGTGTTTGGCTGGTGTAGGAGCAGTGTGAACCAGCACTAGGGGGGGTGACTCTGGGACGCCAGAGTTCACCGCCTAGCCTCCTGGAGGTGTCGTGGAGCTAAGTCGGTGAAACACCGTTGAAGGGAGGTTTCCACCTGATGACCCCCAGAGACGTGTTAGGAATCACTGCTCACTGGTGGTTATGGTGATAGGTTGGTTGTCCTCGGGCCTTCATTGAATGTAAATCCTTGTTGTGAGCACAAGTCTCTTGTGTTTGAGTTCAACATCTCCTTGATGATGATGTCAGTTGGAGCCAGCACCTAGTGGCTGTTGGTGGCTTTGCATTTTGTTTTTTTGCCCCGTTTCTTCATCTATTTCTAAACATACCTTTAATTTAAACTTTTTGTTTTTTGCATATTGTGGCTGCGAACGTTTCCTTTTAAAGACTTTTTAAGAAAATAAGAGCCTCTGGTACAAGCTTCCTGTAAATAGAGGCCTGTTACTTCCTGCAGTTCAGCTAAATAAAGTCCATCTTCAACTATTTGAGGAGATGTGTTTGATATAGAAACAGTGTGAAATCTTGCTTAAGTCATCCTGAATATTTTTAATGGTGTTGAACAGTGTGACGTCTGTAGATCTGAGTCTTTTGGAGTTTACAGTTTTGTTACATATCTGTTTCTTTCTACTTTTTCCTTTATTGTGAAGTCGGCCCAGACACAGTGGATGGATGAATCTCCTTCCTCTGGATTACCAGCTGAGTCCCCATGGTCATCATCACGCTGGTGATCCCGGTGCTCTGTCTGTGGTAATAAACAACCAACAGAAGGTGGTGAGGTGGTGGGAGGTGCTATCCAAGAAGCACAGAGAAGACACTTAATGAGAAGATTTACTCTGAAGAAGAACAATGTACTGGTTATAATCAGGCGTAATTCACTTTGTATTACTTTCAAATGTGCTGTATCTTCCCGATGGCATTTTTCTGCTTATGTACAATAATCCAGAAGTCCCACAGTTCACACTGAGTTTCCTACAATATTCAGAATTGCAATCTTGATGTTTCCATGAATTTCCATCAAACTAATGCAGCCACAGCTGTTACCCCCCTGTAGTATTGACCTAAGTCTAGCTCCAGCCTGCATGAGGGTTTTCTGATCTGACAGGAAAAAATGGGATTTAATAGATGTGGAGAAATAAAAGGGGAAAATCCATCCTGACAGATCACATGTTAATGGAAACTGCTGTAATTAGGCATCTGGGGGCCAGAGTGAAATGATAGGTAGACTGAAGCAAGGCTCTCCTCCCTCATATTTGGGTTTGACTGACAGATTCAAAGCAGTAGGGAGGTAGCAGCAGGCTGGGTGAGCAGCAGCAGCAGATGGGCAGATGGATGGATGGTGGATCCACTGGTACAGTCCTGTGTGGTCCATAGTCGTCTGATTATGAAGCAGTCCAGATGTGACTAAGCACCCTCGTTGTAGTCTTTCTTCTTCTCCCACCAAGCCCATACTGACAAAATGCTTAAACCATGATTAGGCTTTTTCATGCACTATTAATCCCATGGACAGATTATTAGACAGCAGACCTGTGGGCTCAGACAAATACACTGTCTATATGGGAGCAAGATCCCTGGACTGAGAGAGACCAGTAATGGCTGTTGGTGGTCATTTGTCCTCTTTGTGGTCAGCTTACTGACCATTACTGACGCTGTGGGTGGTGGAAAAGTTCCCCTCTGTTCTTCAGTGGTGGCATCTACAAAGTCCATCACATGTTGGCATGGACAGAATTATGTAATGTGTGCCATACGGTTCTGGCAGGAAGAGGAAGGGAGTAAGTCATCCATCCATCTTCTATACCTCTTATCCAGTAGAGGCTCGTCAGGGGGCTGAAGTCCACCCCAGCTGGTACTGAGTAAGTGGACACCTTGGACACCTTGGACAGATTACTAGTCCATCACACCACACACAGACACAAGAAACCATTCACACACACCAAAACCAATTTAAAATCACCAGTTAACTAACAAACGTGTCTTTGGACCATTGACTGTATATAGGACCATGGACTGTATATAAGACCAGTATATAGGACCATGGACTGTATATAGGGCCATGGACTGTATATAAGACCAGTATATAGGACCATGGACTGTATATAAGACCAGTATATAGGACCATGGACTGTATATAGGACCATGGACTGTATATAAGACCAGTATATAGGACCATGGACTGTATATAGGGCCATGGACTGTATATAAGACCAGTATATAGGACCATGGACTGTATATAGGGCCATGGACTGTATATAAGACCAGTATAT
>OOFC01043459.1:0-12001 GCA_900323345.1 Pseudochromis fuscus | reverse complement strand
GATCGTCAGTGACACTAATTGATCATTACACTGTACACACACACACACACACACACAGAAATTCTTCCATATTGTTTTTAAAGAAACAGTCACACTACATCTCCTCAGTTTTCAAAATAAAAGTCTGCGGGAGGTTTTAAAATATAACACTTGAACTGAGAGAGGATTTTCTACTCTGGTCTGTACCATATGACACTAAGCCCCGCCCATGAGACGGTTTCTACACGCTCCTTTACTTTATCTGTTTCCTGTTGTTGTGTATCTGCCGCCAGGAGTTTTTTTTATACGACGTGATTGTACTGTAACCGCAGAGGTTTTTATTTCCCGCTGTATATTCCAGTTTTTAATCAACCATTCCAGTTGTCGGGGTCGGAGAGGTGTGAGTGTTGCATGCCCGGTTTAAAAAGTAAACTTCTATTTTGTTCGTATACAAATGTAAACTTCCCTCTTCAGGTGGAGTCGCCACCGTATTCAGATTTTATATTGTTGTTGGCATTTCTACCTTTTATTCAACTTGAATACATCAGTCCATCCATCTGTCATCCATCCGTGTTGCTTTGTTGGTTTACTTCAGTCCTGAGGAGACAAATGAGTCTTTAAATCGTCCTGAATGTGGTTTTTAACAGTTCACATGGAAAACAACACATTGATTTTACAAACAAGTAATTTGAACTGCAGCGACTGACCTGAGGTTTCAGGTTTAAATGTGTTGATCACATGTTTCACAGATTAACTATTGACCTGAAAAGTGTCTTTAGATGTTAAAAGTTCAGTATTTTTACATCTGAATTGTACAAGAGTGTGAGGAGGACGTAGTATTTTCTACACTGTAAAACATAAGTGTCAGTTCACCATGAAAATCTCATATTTTAGATCAAATTTATGTCTGAAAAACTTTCTGCATGAACAAATGTTCAACTATTTTCATTGAGATTTTAAAATGTGTCTGCACAGAGTCGATGCTTTCAGGTTCTAGATTTGACTTTTGTGTCATAATTGGCATCATTAGACTTGTTTTCATCAAGATCTTGACTTTAAAGTTTTACTTTACTATAAAATTAAACATCAGTCTTGACAGTGACTCGCTGTGTGCTCTGACTTTATGCTGCGTTCAAGTGCTGCTGCTGAGATGTTTAATAATTCATGTAGGAAACATGTAACACGTATGTAACCTGATAAAAATGACATCATCAGCTGTTTGTAGCAGTTAAGCTAACGTTACCTTGACGTAGCATCAGCAGGGAAACAAACTGATAACGAGCTTGTTTCTGTGATTGATCTGATTCATAAAACATCAGAAAACATTTTTTCGAGCTCAGTGCGACTTCAGCAAAATCCCCAAAATATTCACTTTTCTACAAGATCGTGAGATTTAATTTAAAAAAAAGAAAATCTGAGTTTTGTTTCAATTGGATTTTTAAAGTAATTAACAATGAATTGTCTTTGGATTACTATTAATTGATTAACTTTTTTTATCATCAATACAATGCAGTAAAATGTTTCCGTTTAAATGATTAAATATTAAAATGGTGTTTTATTAAAACCATGTATTTCCAGTTGCAGGCTGCACAGTCTGTAGCTGTTTGATTTCTACCAGATCATTTAAAATAACCTGTGTCACATGAATGACTGAAAGAGACACGTCACTTTCCTCCAGCATCAGTTCATCTACAATCTGTGGTTAGATGTTCAGTCACAGAGAAGATAAAACTTTACACATTCAATCAGATCATTTCTTCAGGTGCTGTTGACACGTCTTGTTGTTAAACTCCGACTTTCACCTGGAGCTGGTATTAAAAACACATCAGTGAATATTTGAAGGCTCATCTGTCTCCACAGTCCTGCTGCTGTTTGGTTCAATAACAATGAAAATGTATTTTACAGAGTGATGGTGAGACGGGTTGAAACAAGCAGGACTGTTATAAAAATGTTGCAACATTTATAATTAAACCTTTGAAAAAAATATTAAAATAAAAGTTTAAAGGAACCAGAAGGAAAATAATTAAAAACCTGATTGATTGTGTTTAAACAGTGAAACAACAGGAGCTGTGATGTTTTTACAGATGACAAGGTTTATTGTGTTTTACGGCTCCTTCATGTTTTCATCGACTCTACAAACAACAGTCTTGTTCATTTCAATAAAATCCAGCTGAAGATTTCTTAAATTATTATTTCACACTTCCCAGATGTGAGGGTTTTTTTACTCTTGTGGTAAAATAATGGAAACATTTTTTCTTTAAATATACATAACTTTGAAATATGAACTCAGAAACAGGAAGAAACTGTTCTGCACATTCAAGATGGCGGATGCTGAGTTTCTTCCTTCTGTTGTCATGGAAACAAGTTGTTGGTGTTTGAAAGTTTGGAGGCAAACTGATGTTTTTATTCATGTCACAGGCGACAACAATTATTTTAATTTCCGAATCTTCTTATTAATGAATGAAATGTGTTGAAGGATCAAAGGACGACTGAAGAGAAACTTTCTGATTCATTTGTTTCCAGTTCAATACAACAACAGGAACCATCTGAGTTTGGATGAACTGAGGATCTGTGAGTGAGAGACTTGTTAGTTGTTAGTTATTGATCAAGTTCATCATTATTTCATCAGTCACTTCCTGGTCTGATTTTAAAATGACAGAAAAAAAGAAATTTTTCCATCAAATCTCATTTTGTTTTCCTGAAAAGCTCCAAACTGTCCAGATATGACTTGAACATCTGAAGACTTCCTGCAACTGAGACATGCTGGGTAAATATCAGACTCACCTCATGATGGGTTAAGTTTCCCCGGTGAGAAAATACTGAGAAAAACCAAAATGTCTTGGTTCAAATAAATCAAATGTTGTTTGACTCCAGCTCTTCTCACTGGGTCAATGAACCAACATGTGCTCAGTCCAGAGTTTATTCAGTTCTGGGTGAAAACATCCAAACATTTCTTTGTGTTTTTGCTGTTTCTCAGTTAATTGATGAATTGATTGATTCGTGGATCAAAGGTCTCGAGAATATCTTCCAGAAAAAGAAAAAAAAAATCAAACTACAGAAATAACAAAGAATAAGTTTTATTGTTTCCACAACGACTGTTGTAGCTTCTCTGGGAAGTTTTCAGGAACTTTACTTGAATTTTTCCACTTCCTGCTGCATTTTACTCTTTACTTCACTACATTTCAGACTCAGTGATTTTACTCTTTACTTCACTACATTTCAGACTCAGTGATTTTACTCTTTACTTCACTACATTTCAGACTCTGATTTTACTCTTCACTTCTGTGCATCGATAGGATTTTACCAGACGATCGACTTTAGAAACATGATGTGAGTAAAATTGGAAAAACAAAACAGTAACGACAGAAAAAATTAAACACTGTCTCAAAATGATACATTAATGTTGAGTCATTGATACGGAGGCCTGTTTACACCAGTTAAAAAAAAGGTAGTCATGATAAAAACAACATAAAATATAATTTATAATAATAATAATAAAAATAAAATATAAAAAATAAAGTAAACAAATTATAATTTATAATTTTTAAAGAAGCTCATTAATACCAAAAAACCCACAAAGCTGAAAACAGTCAAAACGACACCTATATTTAAAGTTTTGATGTCATAGTTTATACTGTTTAAATCTGATGTACAATACCAACATGTTTCATTTAGACATTTTCCCCACTTGATTTTGACTCTTTAACTTCTAATTTTTGTTTTAGTCTGTTTTGATGGTTTATGTGCTAATTTATACTATTTAAAAACTCAATTTTGACTTTTCTTTTACTTTTAAGTCATTTTTTTTTTTTTAATCATAAATATTTGTTTAAATGACAGTTTTCTTTTTTTGGTATAAATGGGCTTCCGTAAGTTTGTTCCTTTGAAGTTGTACTATCTTCTAAGAAGTAAATCATAATTTTGACTCAGTGTTCTGACGTATCATGTTTTTTTAAATTTTATGATGACTAACATTTTGGTTTATTTTGTTTTCTTGACAGTAATGGTCTTCCATAGCTTCAGTCCCTAAAGTTGTTCCTATAGAAAGTGACGTCCATCAGTGGGAATGTTCCAGCCTGTTTACACGTGAGACAATGTGCTTTAAGGGTTTTTCTGTTTGAAGTAACTCCTAAATAACAGCAGAGAAATGACGACGCCTACAAAAACAAAAAGTGTTGAGCTGGAAACACATCTCTGAATGTTCATCACCTCATTGAAATCTACAGGTTTTGTACAATAGACATGACAACAGTACTTTTTGTGAATAACTTTCTGGTCTCATCTGGACTCCTGGGACTGATTCACAGAGTCAGATGGAGGAAACATCCATGATGACAATCTGTTTTTGTACAGCTGTTTTTTTTTTGTTGGTATGGTTTTTGTGTCAACGATGAAACATGTAATTCTGTATTGAACAAAAATATGTAATAAACATTTTATGCTCTTTTTAAGACCTTGTGGAGCTGAGTCATGTTGTGGAGACCTGTACGTGTTTTACCTGAACATGACTTGAATGTATTTCATTAATTCATTTACATTTACATATAATTACACATTTCCTCTTCTGCTAAAGCCCCACACTTAGAGATTATTATGTCCAAATATGATATTTAACTTTCTTGTTATCATATTGTTATTGATTTTGGAACTCACTACATTTATTTATTTATTTATTTGTACCTAGATCTGTGTAAAATCACTGCATTAAAAGAGAAAGTGCAGCTTCAAAAATCCAAATGACATAAGTATGATCAATTCAAAGTAAAGTTAGTAGAAGTAAAATTTGAGATACAAATAAAAACAATGGCAAACTACACAACACATGTATTTTAAGATTCTCTAATAATTTGTCCCCACAGCTGCTCTTTTTATTTTATATTTTATGTTTACTATGTAATCTTTTATATTTATTTATACATGCAAATCACACACACACACACCCACAGATTTTTGGATTTTTAAAATCCGATGTCAGAAACCAACATGTTTCCTTTAGATTTTTGACAGTAAGAAATGGACTGTGTGTAATAATTGTTATTTTTGCTGCTCTACATATTTTACTTTATTTTTACTATGCAAACTTTTATATTTATATTAGGGGTGGGACTTTAAAGCACTAATTATGATGAATTAATTACAAAGTCTCCAATTAATTAGATTATTTTTTAATCAAGTCCCAATCAAGGCTATGTGTGTTTATACATATTTGTTGTATTGTTACTGTAGATTTTATGTGAGCTCCTGGATACCTGGAATATCCCCTAAGAGGATGAATAAAGTATCTACTATTCTGTTCTATTCTATTCTGTTCTATTGTAAAGAAGCTTCTCCCTACTAGAAAATGAAGCTGTCTTCTCGCCTGAGAAATTTTTTATTTTTTATTTTTATTTTAGTATCAAAGTAATTCTTTAATAATTATCAGTAAATTCAACACCCCATGGAAAACATAAATTTGTTATAGAAATTCCCGCTTAGTTTATTTTTCAAAATCCAAACAAAAATACTTATAAAACTAGAAAACAGCGGCACAGCCCAATGTAAGCTACTGTTCTCGTTTTTTTGTATTTTTATAATATCGGAAATATCAAGAACATTTCTCCTACTTAAAAATAACAACTTTTATATTTTAAGTGAATTTTAAATGAATTTTAAATTAGTTCAGGCAGTGAGCGGACTACTATGTGAGGCCATCATGGCGGCGCTGCACTGTGAAGCCTCAGGTGAGGGCAGTGAAGCCGCGTCCTCTGACCACAGAGCCGTTCAAACTTCCACAAAGTCTGCGTCGTGTTAAACGTTTGTCACTGTCAACTCCCAACAAACAACAGGAAGTAAACAACAACATTTAAAACAAGTAAACAGGAAGAGGTCGACTGTTTGTTTTGTTGTTTTCAGACCAGTTAGCCAATTAGCTAGTTAGCCAATTAGCTAGTTAGCAGGAGACACCTGGGAGGACAAGGGATTATAAACCTGGATTTTTAACCCGAGTTAAAGAAAAGAAAAGAGAAGAGTGACTCATACAGGTGAGTTTAAGTTTTAAGTCAGTTTGTGTCTTAGTTCCAGTTTTTTAAATTTGCATCACTCTCTGGGCTGTTTGTTTTTTTGTGTCACTTTGTGGTTGTTTATGTCACTTTGTTGTCATGTTGTTGGGCTTTATGTCCTTATGTTGTTGGTTATGGCATCTTGTATGCCTTCGTGGTTGCTTTGTGTGTCTGATTATTGTGTGTCTTTTTGCCCTTTCACTTTGTGTCATTTTGTGTCTCAGTTTTGTAAGTTTGTGTCACTTTGTGGTGGTTTTTGTAATTTTCTTGATGTTTTTTTATTAACTGCGTGGTCATGTAGCCCGGCTTTGTGTCCTTGTGTTTGTGATATTTTGTTGACTGTGGTTGTGTTGCTTGAGGCTGCTGTGGTTGTTTAGTTTGTGGTATTTGTAGTATTCTTGTATTATTTAGTTTCACTTTGTGGTTGTTTTCTGACAGTTTGTGAGTATTTTCAGTAGTTTTGAATCACGTTGTGTGTCTGAACACACAGCTCCATGGTTCTGTTGACTTTGTGTGATTTGTGGTTTATCATTGACCCTGTGTTGTGTTGTTGATTGTGAGAATTTCTTCTTTTTCCTTGTTGTGTTGAAGCTGTGCTGCAGGAAGACTCATAGTGACGATTTAAATAAAACAAATGACTTTGACCGCTCCTAGTTTACAACCAGTAGTACTGAAGGTGCAGGTTCAACAAACCTCTGCTGTGTTGGAAGCAATCGACAGAAATGTGGCTGTGAGCGATGTGCAGAATATTACTGCACTGTTGTCATGGCAACGCTCAGTAACAGTGGGTAACGTGGGCAGTGATGAAACGCTCCGTGAAGTCTTAACTTTGTGGAGCTGATGGTGTGTGTGTGTGTGTGTGTGTGTGTGTGTTGTGTGTGTGTGTGTTGGGGGTGTTCAGAGTTTTCTGAGTGAACAGAAACAGATGCAGCAGGTTTTGCACCGATCAGCCAGATCCACCTCCTGTCGGCAACACAAACCAACCACAAACTCACTGCTGCCAGCGTCTCAGACACCAGCACGTCTCCCATATTACTTTACACACTAAAAAACTGAGTTGTTTCAACCTAAAACTGGGTGAATGTTGGACCAACTACACACCGGATGCATTTAACCGAGAGTAACGGGCTGCTTGTTACCAATATTTTGTTTCCTGTTTAAATGAACTCACTGTGTAGTTAGTCAAATATTTACACATTTCTGGGTTAAACCAACACAGAATTTATTTTGTGTGTAATGAAACACCTTCCAGTTCATTATTTAGTGAAGTGACGGTCCTGTACTGGCCTCTCTTCACTGGTTTCCAGTCGACTTCAGGTCAGACCAGTCACAGCTGATACTTTACTTAATCTGAAAACTCTTCAACAAATTACTACTGAGTCAAATAATTTAATAATGATACAAGCTGATGGTTGTTACAGGGATTTCAGTTGATGTTTCATCTTTCTCTGAACAGATTGTGTTGTAAAACAAGTTTCACATTTCACTCAGTGTGAGGTTAAAACGTTTGATCTGTAGGACTCCTGCCTCCTTAATTGTGACCTCAGCTCTCGTTAGCTTTGAACACCAGGGGGCAGCACCGTCAAGGGTAAAGGCAGCAGATGGTTCTCCAGCAGAAGTGATGAAGACCACTCTGTGCTTTGTTGTTTACTGCAACAGTAAATTGTGTTGTTTTGTTGAACTATGGTTCAAATCCCCAGAGTACTGACTTCACTCTGATGGTTGCTCATCACCATGGGAACAACATTAAAGGAGGAGCTGGAGGATAAAACACTGATCATTAAACTCACAGTCAGGATTTTGAAATCTGAACAGGAAGCAAATAAACAACAAAAACAACAAAATGACCACATTTTGAAGTTTTTCACACACAAATCCCTCGTTCAGGACGACAAAGATCACAAAAATCAGGTGTAAGAATGAGCTTTAAATGGGATTTAAATCACAGGAGGAGTAATTATTACAGGGGGAGGGGTAAAAAAAACAAATTTTAAAAAATGGATCAAGACTAGATTAAAATCACTGAGCAGTAGGAAGTATTAAAATGAAATCCAGCTTCACAAAACAACAATATTTAATGCCTGGATTTGTACTTTTAAATTGGACTCAAACCATCCAGTCCAGTAAATCATTGTTTCCTGTCTCGGTTTGAAATCTGACACCTGGTCCAGATGTTTGCAGTGGTCCCACAGCAGCAGCATCAGAGGCTGAGGTTTGACTGAGGAGCAGGGAGATGGAGGCTGATCAAATATTAAAGTGGAATCATGGGAGGTCCAGTGAAACCATCAGGAGGCTCACATCAGAAACATCCTATCAGAGGAGAGGAGGCAGAGCCACACAGAGGCCTGGAGGCTGTCTGTGATTATATCCAATAGGGATGTAACTGTTACTGGTACAGTGATAAACTGTAGTAAAGTTCCCGACTGTTAGTATGACCGTTTAAATCTGAATTATCATTAAAACATGTTTGTTTACTGCACTTTGAATAATTTACAGGGATGCTGCTCATTTCCTGGAGAGGCAGCAGCACCACCTCAGACTGCCGAGCATGCACTCTTTACAGCATCTGAGTCGTTGTCACGGTAACTGTTAGCTTATAAATGATGGAGTTATCGACAGAAGTTAAACTACCAGTCCATGAAAATGTATCTTTTTCAGCAGATATTCTGGTTTCAACAAGACTGAGCTAACGAAGCAGTGTTGTGTTGCTGTGTACGAATTTATTTAGTTTTGTGAAATCACGATGTGAACGTCAGAGCTCATGTTTCCACTGAATCAGAGAGAATCAGCAAATTATTTTAATATGTGACAGAAGTACTGACAGTTCAGTGATGCTAACAGATCTCAGTGCAAGTGTCTCAGTTGAACACACGTGTTGTGCAATAATCCTTATTTTGATTTTAACATGTTCATATTTAAATGTTTCTAACAACACAAATTACATCAGGCTTGTTATTTTAATGTTTTTCTTTTCAAAATAAAACTTGGTGAAATGATTTCACAGTGTGTAATGATTTCACTTTTAGAGCCTGATATGTAACAATGACCTGAATTATTATATATAAAAAAAAACACAAAAAATTTAATAAATCATCGATAATGTAACAAAATAATAAAAAAATGTAATAAAACCAAAAATGTAACTTGTTACATTTCGTGTTTTATTACTTTTTTTTTTTTATAAGAATTTACGTTGTTACATTTCAGGTAGTTGTTACATATCGGGCTCTAATAGCTCATCACTGCCGTCCAATCAGAGCAGAGGGAGGGCGGGACAAACTGAACATTTTCGGTAGCTGTTCAAACTTTGACTGTGATTAGTTCCTGGTTTAAAGTTTGGTTTATCTTTGCTGAGCTCCACAGATTCTGTGTCGTATGAATCCAGTTTACTTTTCCTCAATGAACATCTCAGCCTCTCCTGTCATCTTCATCTTCATCTTCACTCTGAAAAGGTTTTTCTTTAAACCTCATCTCACCTCCATTTTCTCTCCTTCTGCTTCTGTCCTTTGATCACTCGACATCCAGCCTCCTCTTCCTCCTCCTCCTCCTCTTCGTCTTCTTCTTCGCTGTCCTCATCTCTTTATCTGAGCTCTTTATTTCCTCTCCTCCTCATCTCCTCTGACCTTCGTCGTCTTCCTCAGCTTCTTTTCCCTCCTCATCTTCCTTTTGTTAGATTCTGACCACAGTTCTCTCTCCTCTTTTTCTTTCCGTCATCTCGTCAGAAAGCTCTCACACACTTATTCTCCATCGTCTCTCCTCCATTCACCCTCCTCCTCCTCCTCCTCCTCCTCCTCCTCCATCATTCTGCCTCTGCTGCAGACAGCTGTGATATTTACCGAGCATTCATCAGCATCACAGCTGAATCCATTGCTCTTCTTCCTCTTCCTCCTCTTCTTCGTTGGTTGTTAGGAGTCTGTTGTGTTTGTGCATCATTGACTTTGTTTATTTTAAAAGTTAAACACATGTTTTGTGTCTCGCTGCCTGTGTTGACTTCTCATTCACAAACTTACATTTGTTAGTGAGTTGTGGAGTTTTCATTTTCACAAAGAAGCAGGAGGCAGGACGTGTCAGGACTGATCCAGGATCTGTTCACACTCAGAAAACCACATCAAATATTTGTTTTGTTGTACGTTACCTTCAGTTTATCAGGATCCTGACTGGCTTTTATTTTGAAAAACATGTTACTGTGAATGTTAGTGCTGCAACGAACTGATCATCGATTAATCATCAGTGACTGAAACGATGAGTCTCAATGAGGCTTCACCTCCTCTCTGGGCTTCACCTCCTCTCTGAGCTTCACCTCCTCAGAGCTTCACCTCCTCTCTGGGCTTCACCTCCTCTCTGGGCTTCACCTCCTCTCTGAGCTTCACCTCCTCTCAGAGCTTCACCTCCTCTCTGGACTTCACCTCCTCTCAGAGCTTCACCTCCTCTCTGGGCTTCACCTCCTCTCAGAGCTTCACCTCCTCTCAGAGCTTCACCTCCTCTCTGGGCTTCACCTCCTCTCAGAGCTTCACCTCCTCTCAGAGCTTCACCTCCTCTCTGAGCGTCACCTCCTCTCAGAGCTTCACCTCCTCTCAGAGCTTCACCTCCTCATAGCTTCACCTCCTCAGAGTTTCACCTCCTCTCTGAGCTTCACCTCCTCTCTGAGCTTCACCTCCTCAGAGCTTCACCTCCTCTCTGAGCTTCACCTCCTCTCTGAGCTTCACCTCCTCAGAGCTTCACCTCCTCAGAGTTTCACCTCCTCTCTCAGTTTCACCTCCTCTCTAAGCTTCACCTCCTCTCAGAGCTTCACCTCCTCAGTAAATGCAGATCAAGTCTCATTTCCAGCTTGTTCTCATTAAAACTTTCACTCTCCTGTTAACGACTTCACATGTGAACGTCCGTCTCCTGAATTCATTATCCAACGATGGTTAATCTCTTCATCTACAGTATCTGTCCATCAGCAGCGCCGCCTCGCTCCCGTCTTTATTATCCAATCCCATTACCCTGGTGTCCTCGTTGTCTCCTGTGGACCGTCAGTCCCACCTGATGGCAGCAGGTTGAAATCCGACTCCTTTTCTAACTGAGTGAGCAACCAGCTCACGAGGGTTTCAAAGTCCACCTGGAATTAAACAATGTCTCTGAGTCTCTGGGTTCTGAAAGGGACCATATTTGGACAAGAGGGAGGAGCTAGGGATCAGCAAGAGGGCGGGTTTAGTGAAGCAGTCAACCCATCCATGCTGCTAAATACAGCTTCCTGTGAGGCCAAATGTCTACTTAGTAACAGCTGCAGTAGTTCGTTGCAACAGTATTGGTATTTAGTAATGTTAGCTAGCTAGCTGTGCTGTTTGGTTGTGTTTCAATGGTCCAATTAAATTGCTCCAGATATTTAGTCCCGCCTACACATCCTGTTTCTCTTAGAAATATGCCACCATCCAGAAGTTAGATCCTCTGATGTTTCAGGAGGAGTTTAACTGGGTCACCGTCATCGTTCAATACATTAACGTGCTAACATGCTAATGTGCTAACATGCAGTGTACATGAACCATGAAGAGACAGTTTTATTTTTAAGTTTTAATTGAACAAACTATCCTGTGTTTCCTCCTGTACTGTTGCAGGCCTCTATTAGAGGCAGGACTTTATTTCTCATTTCCTCAGATTGATCAGTTGGTAATTGATCAATTTATGAAGAAGAAAAATCGGCTTTTTAAATCTTTATTATTTTTGAAAATCAATCAAACAGTTCAATTAATTCATGATTGAATTAGCTTCTGGAGAGCAAAGATTTACTTTGATACATGATATACCTGCCTTCAGTCAGAGCTCCTCCCCCAGTCCCCTCCTCCTCCTCCCTCCTCTTCATCCTCCTCCTCCTCTGTCAGCAGTGATGGATAAGGTTTTGTGATTGCCTTGTCAGACCTTCGGAGCATCTGTCCCGTTGGAATTGTGTGTGTGTGTGTGTTTGTCTCAAGCCTCCAGATTTGATTGGATTGCATTTACAGCAG
>OOFC01043453.1:0-17209 GCA_900323345.1 Pseudochromis fuscus | reverse complement strand
CTACCTCCATCCCTACCTCCATCCCAGTCTCCATCCCAGCCTCCATCCCAGTCTCAATCCCAGCCTCCATCCCAGCCTCCATCCCCGCCTCCATCCCTGCCTCCATCCCTGCCTCCATCCCAGCCTCCATCCCTGTCTCCATCCCAGTCTCCATCCCAGTCTCCATCCCTGCCTCCATCCCTGCCTCCATCCCTGTCTCCATCCCAGCCTCCATCCCAGCCTCCATCCCAGCCTCCATCCCAGTCTCCATCCCAGCCTCCATCCCTGCCTCCATCCCAGCCTCCATCCCTGTCTCCATCCCAGCCTCCATCCCAGTCTCCATCCCAGCCTCCATCCCTGCCTCCATCCCAGCCTCCATCCCAGTCTCCATCCCAGCCTCCATCCCAGCCTCCATCCCAGCCTCCATCCCAGCCTCCATCCCAGCCTCCATCCTTGCCTCCATCCCAGTCTCCATCCCAGCCTCCATCCTTGCCTCCATCCCAGCCTCCATCCCAGTCTCCATCCCAGCCTTCATCCCAATCTCCATCCCAGCCTCCATCCCAGGAACAGGTGTTCCTGTTTCCTGCTGCACAGCCCAACAAGATGAATGTTTGTCCTGGGACTGAGCAGGTACCGGCTGTAGCTGCTGAATTATTCAACTTGTTTACTGGAGTTATTAGAAGAAGAGACAGAGAGGAGGAGGCCGTAAGCTGCCTCACAGGTATAACCAAAAACTCTGTGTGCAGTGGTTTTCAGATTGGATTTGAGAGTCTGTGCATGAATAAATATGGTAATTTTGGAAATTTTTCATGATTCCAGTTTATAGAGTTCCTCAGTTTGATGGTGGACTGTCAGAATTTGTGTTTCAACTTATCAAAGTGTCTCAAACCATCACACCGTAGATCTGTGGATCTGCCTTCAGCTCATGATGCAGTCATACAGTTGTAGTCTTTCACCTTTTTACCCCAGCACACAGACATCCCAGTTTGTGAAATGAAGGTGAAGTGGACTTCATGAGGAAACATTTTGGGGACAAAAATCATTTGAATGTTATATAAGGACTGCAACAGGGCTGCGAAAAATACTAATCCATTTGTTTACAGTGGATGTCAGTGTCACTTGGTAACTTGATGTAATCTCTGATTTTACCTCCGCCCATGTTGGTTTGTTGTTGTTTTTTCTATTACTCTGTTTGTTAGCTATATTATGGAAAACCTACTGAACAAATCCTGATTATTAGTTTGTTAGGATGGAGTACAACCTAAAGAACTGAAGATCAGATGAGATCATTTCCACACAAAGAAAAAATAAAATCCTGAAAAATCTCTGTCTATACCCTGGGTGAATGTTGAACAGGACTGTGCTGCGTGTAGCTTCAGTACAGCTGGATGATGCTTTGGTTGAGGTTTGTGCCTCCCAGTTTTCATATTTCTAACTAATGTGTTCAGTACAGAGGAAGCTTACAGGCAACCCAATGTTTATTGGTCCAAAAAGAACAAAACTTGTTCCACACAGTGTGTTGTAATGTTCAAGACCAATAAAGGTGGTACACAGAGCTGTAAAGAAGAGGTGTTGTTTCCAAATGCAGCTCACAGCCAGCCAAACGGTCGGCTTACAGTCTGACTGAAGGCTTCTTGTGAAGAAACTCTTTGATAGCAACCGTGTCTTCTTTGAAGTGAACTTCATTTGTTTCTTTGACTTCACTGTAAGTTTGAGCAGCTGTAGTTAAATCCTCCATCTCCCTCCTCTCCGTTACAGTGCTTTGAACTGCCACACCTTGTACTCTACTTCTAATATTTTTTGTTGGGTAAACTTTTTTCATACAAGTCTCTTCTTGAGTGTTATCATGGATCGTTGCTAAAAGTTGCTGTTTGATGCTGTTGCTGGCGTCTGTGCTGCACACAGCCTGCAGGAGCATTACCCGCTGTTAGTGACAGCAGTTACAGCAGCAGCTCAGCCTTGTGCAGCATTAGCATGTCATTCTGGGAGGGAATGAACTGTGGCATCCCATTTGAAGTGGGGATGAGGGCTGGAAAGACGGTCCTGCTTGGGGACAGGATTTGCGGCTGCAGGCTCTGTTGTTCCCCTAATGCAGCATGAGGATGGAGGAAGCAGCGTGCCGGGATTCATTTCTGGCTTTGCAGCTCTCAGCCTCGTCTGCTGCACTGCCAAACCAAAAAAGCCTTTCACCTCGTGCCCTGCCTTCACAAGCAGAGCGGGTGGGTGGTGGTAGTTTTCCCAGTAAAGCTGTGCGCTTCTTTCAACTGCCAAACACAGTTGTTTGGCAAATTACTGAAGCCAAACTTTTATATGACGCAGCAAATTCTTTGGTCACACATAATTTCTCGAACTTGCTTGTTATGGCAAACACTAATGTCTTTTATACACTAGTTATTCTCAACCCAACCATCTGCTCTCATGTTTGTTCCAGCTGTGTTGATAAGTCCTGCTCGTTTCTGTTCTCACATGTACAACATGCAGGTGAAGTCCAGTCTGCAAACACTGAAGATGTTTCCCTGCAGTGATGTTTGGTTTAGGTATTAAGCTTCCACAATAACATCATTTCCATCTTATGCAAATACACTGGCTGGCCAAAAAAAGTCACCACCTAGATTTAACTAAGCAATTACTGCAGATTATCTTTCAGCTGCCAACTAGTTACTGAACCCCAACTGATGCAATGAGGAGCTTCTCATTTCTTAAACAACCAGGTTGAAACACACATCCTGTGGTCATGGAAAAGATGTCAGTCTGAGAAGTGTTAAATCATCTGCTGCATGGAAAACATCTGAGGAGACTGTAGAAACTGAAACTGGGTGAAGAAGTGTCCAAGTCATTATTAAAAACTGGGAGGATGATGAGGAACCATCGTCTTCAAGGAGGAAATGTGGTCAGAAAAAATCCTGATTGATGGTGATCAGAGATCACTTAAACATTTGGTGAAATCAAATCAAAGAAAATCAGCAGTAGAAGTCAGGACTGTGTTTAATAGTGGAAGTAAGAAGATGTCCACAGGTACATGTGAAGGGAAGTCAAAGGATCAGGACTGAACATCTGTGGAGCTTCAAGAAAACCAACAATCACTGAAGATAAGCAGGAAGAATGGTTCAGTCTGCTGAGAGCATGAAGACCAGACTCTGGAGCCATGGAGGAAGGTCAGGGGTCATGTGGTCTGATGGGTCCAGACTGACCCTGAAGGTCATGTGGTCTGATGATCATCAGTCTGGACCAGGAGAGTTGGGGGCCAGCTAAGGTTTGTTACTGTAAACATGTCACTGCCATGTTCAGTCTGTGTGTGCTGGGTGGACAGTTGTCTCTTCTTTCCATGATTACTGGACAGGACCTGAGAGCAGTTCCTCTCAGTCTGTAAAGGAGGAGATGGGAGTTGCAGCATTTACAATGTAAAAGAAGACCAGACCTTCCTGATGATCCACAAACCTTCTGAGGCTTTGACTTCAGAAAGATGGACAGAAGATCCAGCGAGATCTCTGTCATCACATCATAAACCCTGAAACTGTTCCCACTGTTTTCACCCTTCATGACTCTTTGATCACTCTTCACTCATCTACTTTTCCGTTTCACCGGGACCCTCCAGAAGAAAAGTCCACTTTCCTGATGGTCCACAGGACCACTGTGGTACAGTAGCTTCCTGTCAGGGTTTGTAGTTGTTCATGAGCTCTCTGTTAAAGTCTATTTCATGTCTGCATTTATAAAGATATCAGACATTTATCAGCAGGTGTTAAACACACAGCTGCTCTCACTGTGGCAGAACTTTACAAAACCACCTGAAGGAATAAAAACAGCTGATGTAACATGAATGATGCAGAACAACAAGGAGCAGCTTCTACAACATGATGATGTCCACACTCTGAGTGGAAATCAGACACAGCTGACAGGTCTGTGTGTAACTGCTTCAGTCTGACAATGTATGAAACTAACATCTTTACACTTTAAAGGAATCAGATTGTTCCAGGAGTGGTACAAATATTCCTCTGCAGCAGTCGAGGTGTTTGGATGATGGAGGTTTGTGCTCTCAGAGTTTTCTGGTTGTAGTAAGTGTGGTGAGATGTTCATCAGAGAGCTGATGGAGCTGCAGTGATGTTCAGGTCAAACTCTTAACCATCAGGCAGATGTCGAGTGTTAAAAGTGTTGCAGTGCAGCAGGGGTATCTGCAGATGTTTACCATGACAATCATCCAATGACTTCATGTTTTCACAAATGAATCCACATCAGATCCGTCCTGATGTTCAGACATCAGGCAGAAAAACAAATGTTCGACTTTTTCCATCGTCTCACTCTGTGGAGTGTTTTTGCCTTTTCCCGCTGACGTGGTCCCGGCTGCATCACCCAGGGAGACACACTGCTTACCGTCAATACTTATTAACACAGACTCTGTCTGTACTGTATACGACTTGAGGATGAATATCAAATATTAATCAAGCTCATGGATGTTCTTTTGAACATTTGTATGAAGATTTGCCCTCAAAGACAGATACAAGCATGATGCAGCGCTCCAGTGGATCCCAGTGCCTCCTGTTCACATGTCCAAGGTTGTCAACCTTTCACATCCTGACCTGTTTGTACTGGGATTGTTTACTGATGGTTACTGATGCTTCATATTTAACCAGAGGCACATGGTCCAGGTCGGCCCTCCGGTTCAGTTAGCATCTGATGTTTAAATGAAGGCTGTGGAGCTGCCATTAGAAAACAGCTGACGGCTGTCCTGTCTCTCCTCCTCTCCCTCCAATCACAGCGTGTCTCCTCCTCATCCAAAAAATTGAATTTGGTTCATCCTGATGCTGAATGGGTGGGATGTCACTGTTGCTAGGATACATCATCCCAGCGACTGGCTGGCTTTCCTTCAAGGCTAGAGAGGAACGAGGGAGGAGGGAGTGAGCAAGGGCAGAGGGAGGGATAGATGGAGGAAAGAAAGCAAGAAGAGTAGCAAGGAGGGTGGTAGTAAACCAGAAGATTAGCATGGAGGGAAGGACGGGGAGATGTGGCACAGCAAGAACAGGAGAGTAGGAAGGATGTTACAAAGGAAAGAGGGGATGTGAAATAAAAAGGGAAAGGAGGATGGCAGGAAGAGAGAGAAAGCCTGTGGCAGGAAGAAGGTGACAGGTGGTAAGTGAAGGTGAACAGGAGACAGACACCAGCAGAGGACGGACGAGTCCATGAACGGAGTGAAGGAAAGAGACGGACAAACACGTCATGTTTTGGTTATCGTTATGTAATCGGACTTCATCTGTGTAGCGCCATCCTTCTTGACCCCGCCCCCTTTGGCATCGCCCTGGCAACGGGCTGTCCGACTGATGTTGCTGGGCGTGGTAATACTTTGCCTGAGTGAGTGCTGTGGTACACTGTGTAAAAGAGGTCAGTGAAATGTGTTTATGTAAATGCTGCATTCAGATAAGACACACACACACACACACACTCTGATGACTTGTGTTTTCTGAGATGACACTGACTGACTTCAGGTTGGTTCAGATGCAGCCACTGGAGGAGCAGCTGAGTGTTTGAGTTGTTTGCAGTGAAAACCCACTCGGCTGCATAAACAAGGTCACTCAGAGTTAAAGGTGACTTCCAGTCCTCCAATCAGAAACACTTGTACAAAGTCATGTCCACCATCTGCAGACTGTATGGAGCTCAGCTAAGCTAGCATGATGCTCCCCAGCTGGTTTGAGGATTTGAAGCCAGGAGTTTGGTATTTGAACGTGGTCATGTTCACAAACGACCATATGTGGATATGAAGGGAGGCGTGAGGAAGCAGGACTGAACCTGAGGACACCGAGGACACCGAGGACACTGAGGACACTGTCCAATGTGTATGAGACTGGAGTTGAGCGGTAAACCACCGGTAAATTACTGGAGACCAGAGCTGCCTATCAAACTAACTGTGCCCCTCTCTCCTGTTTGTTTTCCTCTTCAGCTGGTCAGTGCCAGCAGCAGATCAATCAGAACAAAGCCCTCAGACACTGGGACTCCTCATGTACCGGAGGCAGGAGTGTGTTACAGGCCATCGCTTCAGTTTTTGTACAGTATCTACATGTTGTGTTTATCATTCAAAGACTTACAGGATGCACCTCGGCTCCTAATCAGTCTGCAGATAGTTCCCGTCTATCTAAAACCTTCACAGGTTACACAGCTGTGGCCACAGAGCAGAGGACCTCCAGCATGGCCGCCAGAGGGTGTGTTACGTCACCCTGAAAGCCCTCTGCCCACTTTGGCAGCTGCATTTGCCGGTAGGCTTAAATGGGTTAACAGACATAAAATGAGGTAATCCGCAGTGTTTGCAGTGAGCGGGGTTGGTGAGGTTGCGCTGGGTGCTGGCTCAGCGTTGTGTTTATCCCCCTGTGGAATCGACAGAGCATAAAAGAACTGCTGCAGCGAGCCGCTCTCATTCACCGCCGGATTAGTGGAGCATTTAGTCGTCTTTTTATTATGATTTTTTTTTCTCTCTCTCTCTTTTTTTTTACCCAGCGTGCCCCTGACAACACGGCCGTGAACACACGGAGCGACCTGACCGCCTCTCAGGGCAGCACTGCTCACATCAGCAGCTCTTTACACTCCTGCCTTGCATCATCCTCTCCTCCATCCCAACATCTGGGCCAAAGATCAGACAGTGTGACATGAACTGATGTAGAAGAGATTCATCCTGTTCACATTCACCACAGACACTTTCTCTGCTCTAGGATGTTTTTAGCCTTTTTTTTTCTGAGCACGTGAGCGTTAGTGTAATGAGACGGCTGTCACAACATGCTAACGACAGCTTGTTGGTGTTGATGACAGGTCTCTGCCGCTCCTCCTCCTCCTCCCTCTTCATTTGAATGCATGGCTGGGATGATGGTTTTTTCCTCCTCTTGTCCAGGTTGGCAGAGCTGCAGCTATTTTTAGACAGAGGAGTTGCTTTGGGGATCCCCTGTAAGTGCAGCTGCTGCCTCTGTCGCTCCCTCTCCTCCAACACCAGCCTTACATGCAGATGTGATGGTTCTCAGCACAGCCTCCTCCTGAGTTTGTCCCACTCTGGCCTGTTTATACATTTCTACATATGCTGCCTAAAAAGTGCAATATAGCTTGTGACATGCAGGTATACACAGTCTGTGTGGGGAAACATTTACATAAGAACCATTTTGAGTTGACCTGAGCTGAACTAATGTGTTACTGTGTAAACGGCACATGAGGAATGATTGATGAACAGATCAGCTGCTCTTTCTCTTTTATGATGAAGATTTTTCTTCAAGTCAAACAGATTTTATATTTTTGTACCGTGATGTGTTTCTGCTAAAAGCAGGATATGTAGGCGGGACAAAACATTTGGAGCAATGGGATTGGATCAATGAAGCCCAACAAAAAGCTAGTTAGCTAATGTTACTACATATCAACCAGTGACACTGATCCAACAAACTCCTGGTTACTACACCTTCTACCTCTGTCAGTGTTTTCTGCTGGGACTGTGACCTGCTGCTAACAGCAGCTGGATTGACAGGTGGATGTAATAAGAGATAAGATAAAACTTTATTGATCCCCGAGGAGACATTAGTGCTGGATCCCACTGCTTGAAACTGCTTGGTGCAAAATGAAAAAGTCACATGACATCTGCTGTATTGACTGTTGTTCAGTGAGTGAACAGTACAACCAGCGATGTGATCTAAAAAGATGAAAAACACATTTTTCTTTCCAGATGTACAAAAAACTGAGAAGAGAACTTCAATAAGACTGGAAGCCAAAACTCAGAGGTGTGTCCTCACATGACAACCCCATCAGGTTCAACTGCTTCACAGCATCAGGAGTTAACTTTTGTTTTGTTTGAAAGAATCTGACTTTATTTGACAGTATATACAACACTGTACTCATGTTAGCATATGAGTGATCCACACACACACACACACATCTCAGTCCATATGAGTCATAATGTGGGCTGAATATGATGTTTAACCATGTTCACTGTCTTGGTTACGTGTGTTAGCATGCTAATGTTTGCTAACAACTTAGCTCCAAATACAAAGTATTAAACGGTTGTTGAGATACATGAAAACCACAAATCCATGGTGGCACTGGAGGATAAGTGGTGGGATCAGCATCCTGTAGAGACCAGGAGGGGATCAGTCAGTGGGGGTCTACAGCAGGCTGAGGTGTTTGACTGGACGAGGTAGGTACTGATGCTGGTGCTGATTACAGACTAAAGGGATCCCCAGGCCATCAGGACTCATCCTGAGGGGATCAGTCTGTAAAAACTCTTACATTACCATCCTGAGAGCCATGCTGCTGCTAATGCTAATGCTAATGCTAATGCTGCTAGCATGGCCAAAAAGAATGCTTGTGCTAGCATCCTCTACAATCCTCTGCTCCCACTGTGTGACTTTGGTCTGCAGGTTGTGGACTACATCTGTCATTCTGGTTGTGATACAGAAACATTACCAAAGACAAATTCTTTGCATGCACCGTCCCTCTCTTTAATAGACTCCCAGCTCCTGTGTCAGGTTTCCCTTATTTAGCTGTGCATCGCCATAAAGACAGAGGCTGATTATCAACACAGCACAGCCCGCTCGGATCCTGTTTCACCGCCACAGCACTTTAACGGAGGCCCCGGACAGAGCAGTATCTGGATCTGCACGTCCACCAGCAGGACATTGTTTGCTCTGATGACCTTTGACTTCTGAGGATGTTATCTACAGACACTGAGAGAAACTGAGTCAGAAGAGCTGAACCCTGGTGTGTTTCACTCCATCCTGCAGATCAAACCAAAGATGAAATCAGTTTTCAGTGTGTGCTCCCTCATCCTGCTTGTCTGTGGTCTCCTGGTTATGTTTCTAACCAGCTAACCTGGACAGATGTGATGCAGGATGCAGAGGATCCACAAACCAACTTGTTTCTCAAAGTGTGTAAAATGAAAAGTGCTGCTCATAGATACAAACCCACAGAGAATCATCACAATATTCAGAGCATTTTAGCAGCTTTCAGTTGATTGTTTTGATTTTTACGACTCACCACTGACCTGCTGCTGTTCACTGTGTCCGACCTGCCAGCACCACAACACAGCAGCATCCAGACACATGCAACAAGCACAGGGTGAACATTTAGCTGCTCACAACTACTCACCTTTGTATGAAGGGAAAATTAAAAAGAAAAAGAAAAACGAGTGTATGTGTTGTGTTTACATAGTGTTTGCTAACTTTTCTTTTTTAACCAATGGCTAAAAACATAGCTATATATGTATGGATGTATTTATAGTTACTGTCAGTTTCACAGTAATCATGGGGAGGAGTTAGGAGTTATCTCCCCATGATTACTGAGCTGTCTCTGTGAAATCTGTCGTGTGTTTAGCAGCCTTGGTATTTCTCACAAACATGAGGTTGTTGTTCATGTGGGAAAACATTAGCAGAAGTAAACATCCTCTGTTGGTCTCTGTCTTTATCTTCAGCCTTTCTTCTGCCTGCATTAGTGGAGCATGCTGCTATAAATAGACCAATCACTTTCACATCGCTGCTGAAATCTGATTCCTTTGTGTTTGGGTTGTTGACATATTTTCTTCTGTTTGTGATTTATTTTCTCTGTCAGAAAGGATTTTTGGAGGATTTTTTTGTCCTCTGTATCATTTCTTATTAAACATCAAATCAAGCGAACCTGCCTCCAAACAGCCTGATGACAGAAAGGGCAGCGTGTTGTGTTTTCATCACTGTCCTGATTCACATTCAGCTGCAGGGACTTAGTCTTTCTGGACTTTGTCACCGTGGAGCTGCTCCCGTCATACGACCACAGATAGAAATATCACTACATCCTCACTCCCATTAAATGTCCTCTCTCCCACTAATGAAGTCCCTGCTGTGTGCCCTGCTGCACTCAGTTAGCCTGTGTGTGTGTGCAGCCTGACTGCAGCTCTGTTTGCATGTGCTGTCACTGAGACTGATGGCTGAAACAACAGAGGGAGGGGGCAGCAATCAAAGGAAGCCTGGCGATGACTCAGAGATTTTGAAGCGCTGCCTCCTCTCGTTGCCCGCCCGTCTGTCTGTGTGGCCGACAATGTGCTGACTCCTCAGCGCCTCATCAGACACCTCTGCTGGTCCCGGTTCGGTTTGGTTACGCTCTGTCCCGACCCGGACAAAGACGTCTCTGAGGGATTGGTGTTTGTTAGGTGCTCACAGGGATAAATACAGCTGTATACTCTGTATGTCTCACGCTCTGTATGTGGACACGCTGGAAATCTGCAGCTTCGTCTGGCGTCAAAAAAAGGAAAGTGCTGTGGAGACAACAGTAACAACACGACCACAGCTGAATCTGTCTGTTTGGTTTTCTCTGCTGTCAAACATCATTTAGTCCAAGCTTTGAAATGGTGACGTTGTTGAGAGAGACTTTAAGTTATGTAACATTTTTAAATACATAAGATTATCACATTTTGTTGTGAGAGTTATTTGAGAAGAATAATTAATAATTAATTAGCTTAGCTTAGCATAAATACTGAAAAGGGGGAACATATGAAGATTCTTCACAGTTCAACAATAAACGTACACTGCAGCATTTCTGTGGTGGTGAAGAGGGAGCTGAGCTGAAAGACAAAGCTCTCGATTTACCGGTCGATCTTGGTTCCCACCCTCACCTATGGTACGAGTTTTAGATAGTGACCGAAAGATCAAGATGGCAGGAACAAGCGGCTGAAATGAGTTTCCTCCGTAGGGTGGCCGGGCTCTCCCGTAGAGACAGGGTGAGGAGCTCAGTCATCCAGGAGGAGTTGAGTAGAGCTGCTGCTCCTCTGCATTGAGAAGAACCAGATGAGGTGGCTCAGGCTTCTCATCTGGATGCCTCCTGGACGCCTCCCTGGTGAGGTGTTCAGGGCATGTCCCACTGGTTGGAGACCACAGGGAAGACCCAGGACATGCTGGAGAGACTGAATGTCTCTGGGCTGGCCTGGGAACACCCCGGGATCCCCCGGGAGGAGCTGGACAAAGTGACCAAGCAGAGGGAAGTCTGGGCTTCCCTGCTGAGGCTGCTGCCCCTGCAACCTGACCTGGACAAGCAGTAGAGGATGGATAGATGGACTTTGACAATGTGACTGTCACCATCTTGGTTTTTTGGAGCCACAAGTGATCACATTTAAATAAGGGGGAGGAGCTATGGAGGAGTGAGGGGGTGGATCTGACTGGAGCTAGCCTCCTGTGACTACACCGCCCTGTCACTGAGGTTCATTGTGAATAACAGCAACAGAGACCAGGTGTTTGGACATATTGTTACTGTAAAGTTTAACATCTTACCGCTGGTCTTTGGGGACTGACCACAGTCTGTAGTAAAAATGGGAGCAGCCAGTGGGTCTCAACAATAAGGCAAAAACATGCAGTACTTCCAATGACCACTAGGTGCTGGCTCCAATTAACTTCAATTCAAAAACTGTCCTTTTCAATCCTGAAATACTGAAGTCATCAGATGACGTCAACTCTTCTTCTCAGTGATCTGGTGGGAGGAGTTAGGGGTGGGGGCGGGGTTAGTGTGATTGACAGGTAAATGGTAAATGCAGTACATTTATATCGCGCTTTCATGACCTACGCTAGGTCCCAAAGAGCTTTACAAGGCAACTCATTCACCCATTCACACACACACTCACACACCAGTGGCTACAGAGCTGTCATGCAAGGTGCTAGCCACCATTGGGAGCAACTTAGGGTTCAGTGTCTTGCCCAAGGACACTTCAACATGTGGACAGGAGGAGCTGGGGATCGAACCCACAACCTTACGATTCACAGGCGACCTGCTCTACCACCTGGGGCAGCTGTGGCTGAAAATCATTTCATCCTCATCAAGGAGATATTAGGCTGAGAGAAGGGGAGGAGTTAGGGGCGGGGTTAGTTTGATTGGCAGCTCCAGTCTCTAATGGGACCGGCGCTGAAGTCCAGTCTCAGCCACATTGGACAGCGACCTCAGGTTCAAGGGTCAGACCCGCCTCCTCACTCCTCCCTTCATATCCAAACATGGTCACTTCTGGTTCCTAACAACCAACATGGCCACATTCAAATATCAAACTCCTGACTTCAACATGAGAGTCCACAAACCAGCAGCTGACATCCTGTCAGAGTTATCTGTGTTTTATTCACAGTATTTACTGTATTTACAGGATGAACTGATGGAGGAGCTGCAGTTTTTCCAGCTCCACACTGGAAACAGTTTTTAACCCTGGACATGATCCGCTGGGTTTCCCCAGAGGAAAGTTTAAAATGAACTTGAAATCAGAGCTGCAGAGCTGTTGTTTAGCCTCAGCCTTACATTTACAATAAGTCAACCTGCTGTCATGGTAAATGTCTGTATATCCTCATGATGAGTAAACTACTGTGATGTGTACATCCCATGGAGTGGTCCTACTCAGCCACTTACTACAGTATGTTTTCTGGTATTGGTTTGATCCAAAGTGCAGGATGGTTGTGCTGTGTTAACACGGTGTCTCTGTTTGGAGCCCAGCACTGATGTTTGAGCTGTTGTTGTGACTCATTCATCACATTTTCTGTGTTTTCTGTGTCTGTCCACAGTCCACATGTTAATGTAACCATCTTTATTTGACTCACCCAGCTGGTGGTCTGGGACAGAGGACACACTGTGATTGTCAGCTCTCCTCTGCTGTCTGCGATATCTGACAACAAAGCTCTGCCTCCGTCTGGCTCCCAGATCATCACCACCTTGGATCTGTGGATGAGAGAGGGGAGACAAAAGGCTGTGGAAGTTAAAAGACGTGGACTTGTTTGTAGATGAGTGTTTTTCATATCATCCGAGGGACAGGGGACATGCAGCTGGTGAGACTAAAGTCCAGGTGTCCATTAGCAAGGTGCTGACAGCTCAGAGCGTCAGTGTGTCTCAGGTGTTCAGGGAATCTGAAGCATCATGCTGCTGGAGACCACAAGTGTTAACTCTCCTTTGATTAAAAATGGGATTACTTTTAGAGGTGGCTTCAAACAATCCAATTTTTGCTCTGCGACCACCACGTCCTTGTTCACAAATGATGAAAACACTTGACAGGTAAGAAATGGCATGCAAGCTGTTCTGGGGAGGAATAAAGACTTTCTAAAAACAGTCCTGATGAGAAAGACAGAAAATAATCTGAACGTCAAAGACACTAATGGCTCTGAAGTCTCAAACAGAAGAAATCCTTTTCAGGAGGTGTCGCCGTGTTAGCAGCAGCAGACACTGATGGAGCTGTTTTTGGATCTTCTCTGAACGGATGAGGACAAACTACAGCAAAGTGGAAGCAGAGAGGAGCTTTTGTAAAGTCAGACATTTCAAACCTTCACTGTTAGTGCTCACACTCTTTATTCATGGTATCAACAAATGAAATGATGAAATAACTGTAAGTGGACTTTGTGGTCACTTAGTGCATCCTTGTGGTCATTGTGCAGCATGTTGTCTTCTTCAGAGTCTCACCTCACCTGTGTAACCTTGCTGTGATTTTCATCTCTTTATTTCTTTATTTGTGCTCACTGCACTAGTTTGTTGTTGCTTAGTGTCTCTTTGTGGTCATGTGGCCACACTTTGTAGTCCTGTGGTGTGTTTTGTGGTCATTTTGTTTCACGTTGTGTTATTTTCTGTCTCTTCTCGGTCTTTGGCTTCACTTGAAGGTTTGTGTTTGTGTGCATGCAGCTCTACTGTTTTGCTAATAGACAGGTTTATTGTTGTGTTGAGGTCTTGCACGAGTTTTACAGGAACTGTTTTCCTTTCATATAAATAATATAAAGTACAAACCACAAGTACAAAGGGCAAAGCATTTGTAAATAAGCAGCAAACCTGGGCTGATACCATCTCTCTGGATGACAACAGATGTAGCAGTAAAATAATGAGGCAGAGAGAAGCAGTGTCTCTGAATCTGGATCAGAAACTAAACTGAACAGGAAGAGAAATGTGACAAGTTTGGTTCCTGACAGATAAACATGTGATGTAAGATGTAGAAATCTGTGTGTTGTCAGTGGATGCAGTAAGCTAACAATCAATGGCAGGATGACTCAGTGAGAGTGGAGGAAGTCCATGTGGGAGGAAAGGTTACGAGAGGACACTGCTGAGAGCTTTTGGACTGGGGAAGCTTTTCATTACCGAAGCTCCAGATGCTTCTGCAGTCCTGGGGAGAGCGGCGGCGAGATACGGCGGCACTGATGTTAGGATTAAAGCAACAGAGGATTATTTTGATTGAATTTTCTCTATGTTAGCTGGTGGATGGTGGAGGGTTTCAGGGAAATATGGGAAGATACGGTAGTGAGAGGTTTCAGATTGTGTTTTTACAAAGGAAATTGGCACCAGCTGAAGAAATGAAAAGGTCAGCTTCCTCTGTGAGAGGACACAGACCCCAAAACCATCCACGTGTCCCCCCTGGATGACTGGCTGTGCACACACTATACACTGCTTAGTATATGGTGCTGGATGGCTTTTATGTGAAAAGCTGAAAAGAGGGCAGAGCAGCTCTAACATGAAGAGCTGCAATAAAAGGCAGACATTGTTTTGGGATAGCAGGGACTATTTTAAGGGAGTGGGGGATGTGTGCTTTTGTAGCAGCTGAATATGTGGGAGCTTGGCTAAAAGAAGCAAGAAGCAAATCTGGATACTTGTCTTACTATTACACAAGTACAACACAAGCTTCTTAAAACTCACACACCGTGTATACAGGACAGAAACAACCGTGTCAGAAGTTTTCATCTTAATGCATCAGGTATGAACTTATACCACATGTTTTATGCTAGGGGTGTCCAATCCTGGTCCTCGAGGGCCGCTATCCTGCATGTTTTAGATGTTTCCTCTTCCAACGCCTGATTCAAATGACCTGCTCATCATCCAGCTCTGCAGAAACCTGATAACCATCCTGGTCATTTGAATCAGGTGTTGGAAGAGGGAAACATCTAAAACATGCAGGATAGCGGCCCTCGAGGACCAGGATTGGACACCCCTGTTTTATGCTCTGGCATCATTTTCAGTTCAACATCTGTGGTTGTGAAATTTCTCAACTCTCAAGGCGACAGGATCCTTGATGCAGGTGATGTTCATCACTTAACTCATGATGCCAAAACAATGATGAGGACATTTAACAACCACCTCACCAATGGTCAAACTACAAATAATCCCCAAACAAACCTACAGCATGTAAACCCTGCTTGTTGGAACACAGTCCTAGTTCAGCACAATGCATGATGGGAAATACAGGCTGTCACCACACAACTTTTATTTCAGTTGATGGTGACTCATACCTTTCATAAGTCCAGTACCTTTTTAACAGGATTTTGGGAGTGGGACCAGCACCACCATGATCACAGTCTGGGACTGTGATGCTCAGAAAGGCACTGATGCTCAGCGGCTGCTGGACCTGGTCCTGCAGACCTCCTGAATGTCTGCTCTGGCTTCATGGTGACGTTCCAGTGTTGCACTCACCACCAGTAAAGTTTCCCTCACTGTCTGTCCTGCTGCCTCTGACTAACTGAAGCTAATGCTACCTGGCTGATGCACAGACCCACAGTGGTCATTTTAAATCTATGGGGTTCAACCTGTCAGTCAGTCTGTCCTCTGCCAACCACTGGACTGTTGCCAAATATGCTTTACAGTGATTGCTGCAGCTTCAACTTCCACTGACAATAAATCCATCAACTCTTTTAACCAGTTGTCAGTGTTACAGCAGTTTGGTTTACGTATTTTCCAGTTCAGCATCATTATCCGCTTCACAGACAAAAAGACTAGTGTGATAATCAAACCCTTCATATCCTGGAGGACATCATTAGCTGCTGCTCATGCTAGCAGTCACAGTGATGGATCGTGTTGGTTTTCACTGAACCCATGGTTTTTCATTTTTCTTTGGTTCATGAAAGCAGTGACTTATTTTTCCCACCTTGACACTGGCCTGAGATCCACATCATTGCCTGTGTTACGTTACTTATTGGGGTTTGTTTTTGTTCTTATTCAGAAGTGTTTTCCTATGCTTGTCTATTTTTCAAATAGTTTCCCGAAGCCTTTTTCTGTGCTTTAAACGGGTTGATCTACAGCGTGGCAGCCTGCAGGTTTGCAGCGTTCAGCAGCAGCGACTCTGGATGTAGCGTGAGAGCGCTCTGAAGGCTAGAGCCAGCCAACCACATGCCTGCAAACAGCCACTGACAATGACCTCGCTCTGCCCAAACCAGCCGATGTGGCATTTTTCATTGAACCTGAGGATTAGAAGCCAGTTGTCCCTCGCCTCCTCAGAGGCCCCAGCCGGCTCAGTGGAAAAGTCCTACGCAGGTACAATGTTGCCTGCTCGGTTCATTTGAGTTAAAAGTTGTGACAGGGTCAAAAGCTGGATGTACAGTACTGAACTAACTGTCTGAATCTAACTGCTGTGTGAAGCTGCACCTCTGCTGCATGGTCATCATATTGCTGTCACCACAATTATAAACAATCTGAGATTTTATTCATCTCAGCAACATGTGATCCATAATGAATAAAACTGTGTCAACAGGCTACAACTGCTGGCATGTACATCCACACAGACAAAACTTGTCCACATGGTGACATGTCCTTGGGCAAGACAGAGAGTTTTCGGCTGCTCCCAGTAGAAGCTCTGTATCCACTGGTGTGACTGAGCAACAAGAGTTTGTAAAGTTCAAGTTAAAAACGGTGCAATAGTACAAACCATTTCACAGCTTCCTGCTCTGGCTCCACAGGGTGAAAGTAGCATCAGTCACAAAGCTGCTGACATGCAAGTGCTATCACGCTGCAGATGTTTAGCATGTTCATGATGTTGGTTTGTGGCCGTGTCAGTGGTCAGTACTGTCACCTCACAGCAGGAAGGTTCTCCAGTAAAACCTCAGCTGGAGCCTTCCTGTTTGGAGCTGACATGTTCTCCCTGTGTCTGTGGACTTCTCAGTCCAGACACATGCTTGTTAGTTCATCTGTATGTGTCGCCCTGCAATGGACTGGTGATCTGTCTCTAGTGATGGGAAGAGCAGTTCTCTTCAGAGTACTGAATCAGTAGAATCAGTTCACTAAAGTGATTCATTCAAAAGATCTGTTCACTGATGGTTCAGTACTTCTCTGCAGCTCTGCCTGAACCTGAATTTAAGCAGCTGAAACACAGACCAACGTTTAGTTCTGTTCACGATCGTACTGACAACGGCCGGTGGTGAATAATCAGCCAATGAGCTGAGATTTTATTGGGATAAAGCTACAGTTTGCAAACTGGAAGCTGCTAAAACAACCACATGTATTTTCCAGACTGTTCTGTTTAGTAGGTTCAGTGGACGAATCCCTCACT
>OOFC01043452.1:25840-64617 GCA_900323345.1 Pseudochromis fuscus | reverse complement strand
TACCAGTATGATGATTACCAGTATGATGGTTACCAGTATGATCGTTGTCAATATGATGATTACCAGTATGATGGTTACCAGTATGATCGTTGTCAATATGATGATTACCAGTATGATTGTTACCAGTATGATGTTACCGGTATGATTGTTACCAGTATGATTGTTACCAGTATGATGATTACCAGTATGATTGTTACCGGTATGATTGTTACCAGTATGATTGTTACCAGTATGATTGTTACCAGTATGATTGTTACCAGTATGATTGTTACCAGTATGATGATTACCAGTATGATGGTTACCGGTATGATTGTTACCAGTATGATCGTTACCAGTATGATGACTAACCAATATGATGATTACCAGTATGATGGTTACCAATATGATGATTACCAGTGTGATTATTACCAGTATGATGACTAACCAATATGATGGTTACCAGTATGGTGATTACCAGTATGATGGTTGCCAGTATGATGGTTACCAGTATGATTATTACCAGTATGATGACTAACCAGTATGATGGTTACCAGTATGGTCACCAGTACTGGAGCCCCTGGACACACCTGTTGAAGCTGATAATGTAATAACAGCCGATAATGTAATAAATTTGCCCTTTGGGAAATGTAACAGGCCAATAATGTAATAAAAGTCCTGAACCGATAACGTAATAACTTTTGGCTAATAATGTAATAATTTATTAATGTAATAACGTAATAATTTATTACATTATTGGCTCAGTTATTACATTTGCAAAGTCTTTTCTTTTACCAGGCCAATAACGTAATAAATTATTATGTCATTAGCCGAAAGTTATTACATTATCGGTTCAGGACATTTATTACATTATTAACCTATTACATTTCCCAAAGGGCAAATTTATGACATTATCGGCTGTTATTACGTTATTGCTTCAACACACACCTGTTACCGTGAATACCTCAGAGATGAAAAGCATGACCTGATTTCCAAAGCAAGAAGTTAAAAACGTTGCATTTCTTTAATAATTCAAGCACAATGTTTTTTTTTTTTTAACTTCCATCTTTGTACAGTTGCAAAATAATGAAAAATGCCCGGAGCTACAGTGTGGTCAGTCAGTAACTCCCCCTGTGGCGAGTATTACATCTTGTAAACGCAGCGAGTTCTTGTTTCACTTCCTGTTCGGGGATTTTTTGTCTGGTCTGAGACTCTTGCATCATCTCTGCTGGTTTGAGGTCGATCCACAGATTTGTTATGATTGTAAAACTTTCAACTTCAGTCGTCCATTGTGGATTTTAAGTTGTGTTTAGGAGCAATATCCTGTTGTAGAAGCATTTTCTTTAAGGTTTTTTTCCCACCGGTTGCAACATGAGGCCAAAGTCCGATCGATCCACCGCTGAGCTCGACAGTAAGGTCTTTTCTTTCAGGAAAGTCGACATCTCTTTTCTTTCAGTGCGTTGGACTCGTTTCTAAAACACATCAGGCTTGTTTAAACCTTCACTTGTGAATCATGTGGTGAGGATCAGATCTGTGCAGTGGACAGAGCGTCACTTCCTCACAGTCCGATCAAACTTCCTGAAGGTCTCTTGGAGTCAGAGGTTTTTGATTTTTCCTGCATCAGTTCTGTCCTCGAGCTTCATCATCATCTTCCCGACGTCACCCTGACCTGCACTGTTTCTGTTAGGCTACATTCACACTGCAGGGCTTGATGCTCAATTCGGATTTTTTTGCGAAATCATTCACATTTCCAATTAAATGCGACTTGTATGTGATCTCCCTTGTGAACTTAAAAAATGTCTCGCATAACGGACATAACGACGTCATGCAGCGAGTGCTTCAGTGTTTGCCGAAGTAAACATGGACGATAACGGTGCAGCAGATTTTTTACGATTCTAACGTTGTTGTCCAACCAGAGGAAGCACATTTACAACCTGATATTAAGAAGAAGGTTGAAAAGGAAGAGAGTCAAGTTTTTGGCCACGGTGTTTTGTCGAGCAGTGGCAGCAATGTCCATCCAGAGAAACGCATGGGTGTGGGGTCGCATCCCGTTGTGGTGGGATAGTGATGTGAGAGGCTTTAATGATACGGAGTTACGCAGATTAAAGATGTTTGTTGCGTACTGTGAGGTGTAGGTCGGATAAATGCGACCTGGCCGTTCAGACAGAAGTTGCATGGCAACAGATCGGATCTGATTTAGGACCACACACATATCCAAGTGGCCTGGGTCGCATTTGAAAAAATCGGATCTGTGTTGTTCAGACTGCCATAAAAAGATCAGATACAGGTCGGATAGGGGCAAAAAAATCGGATTTGGGTCACGTTAGCCTGCAGTGTGAACATAGCCTTAGTCTCACATTATGAACTAAGGAAGTAGTTACCGAAAATACTTTGCTTCTTATTAGTGTTCTTCCCTCAGAGTTTCTGTTTCATCACAGAAAAAACAAAATCTGTTACATTGAGTGAACGGTTTAGCAGTGATGCTGTTCACCACCAGAGGGCAGCAGTGTTCAGTGTGTAGCATTAGCACTGCAGCTTCATTCCCATGGATACAGAATACATGAAGCTAACGTGATCCATCGGTTTGTGGACTCGTGTTTTGACATGTGATTGCAGCCATGTTGGTGTTGTAGAGGCAGAAATGACCATATTTGGACAATGTGGATGAAACAGATGTTGATCAATGAACCCCCTAAAATCATTGGAGAGTTGTCAGTTACACTAACCCCGCCCCCTAAGTTTTCCTGTTGTTGAAGCCTAATATCTCCTTAATGATTTCCAGATGGACCACCTGTCAATCAGACTAGCCCCGCCCCTAACTCCTCCCACCAGATCTCTGAGAAGAAGAGTTGATTTTATCTGATGACATCACAATGACTTGTGGAAACAAAGTATTGACTGAATATTTCAGGATTGAAGATGAATTGAAGTCGGTTGGAGTAAGAGTTTTTTGGAGGCAGCATCTAGTGGCCGTTGGTGGTATTGCAGTTTTTTTTCCACATTGGCTTCACTTTACAAACCTGGCTGCTTCTTCCATTTCTCTCCACTAGTTTGTGTTAATATTCATTTTTATTCATCAGTTTTATTTTAGCTTTAGAGAGGTTCACGGCTGCTGATTGTTAGGATGATAATTAAAGGACTCACTGTACTTATAAAGTGAAAAAGTCCTAATGAGCTAATTAGACCTGAGACCTTGGCAGAAATGACCCGAGAGTTTAAATCTCAAACTTTTGCAGAAAGAAATTGTACAAAACTAGACTAAAATCAGGACTAATCAGACTTGAAATTTGGAGACAAATTCTTAGTTTTGACCTTTTGGCTTCTGGAGATGAGTTTATTTCTGCTCCTTTAACTATTAACAGTAACAGAAACGGTGAGAGGATGAAGTCAGGCAGAGTGCACAGGAATAGTTTTGTGAGGTTGTCTTTCAAAGATAAAGCTTCAAACGACAAAAGCTACAACATGCAAAACTGATCCGAAGGGACTCATCAGGAGTCACCTTTTTCCTGCAGTAAATCCACCTCAGGTTGCATAAAAGCAAATGTTTCTGTTGATTTAGGTTGATTATGCAGAATGAATTATTCAGCAATTGCCTAATGACTCCCGTTCATCCAGTTTTAGCTGCGCTGCAATTTTTGCTGATGTTTGTAAAGCCTCCTTTTTAGAGAAATTATAACTATTGACTCAAGTTTCTGGTGGTGTACTTGCAGGCATTATGCAAAAATAAAAACAATCATTAGACTGTTGTTTCAACCGCTGTTTCTCCCTTTAATATCTTCCTGCTTGTAGTTCATTTAGGGTTCTCCCACCAACAAAAGCCACAAACGCTGGTGTGCAATATATTTTTCTTTAACCAGGGTCCCTTGGGGTGTGACCTGTTTGTTTATCAGCACCCCAAGACTTGCATTTTTTAGGATAACATTAGTAATTTACTAATTGGAGTGTGAAATTATAGAGAGTCTTCCATTATAAAATGTCATTGCACAAATAGGGAGGAGAGGATCAAAGATTTATGGTTCAAAAGTGCTGCGTTACCAGAAAAAAAAAAGGAAAAAAAAGTGCAATTTCCACCTCCTCCCCGAGCCCATATAGTCTCAACCCCATTTCCCTTTTTCCTTTCACAATCCCCCTAATGATCGTAACAGGCCTCGGAGCCCATAAATCTGAACAGTGGGGAAACTAAGTGTCTCATCATTATGCAGCCTCCACCTATCCTCTCAGAGAGCATCCATGTAAGGCCCTCAGGACAGCGGCAGCACTTGTTTAAATCCAATCTCATTTCACCGAGCTCTTCATCACTTTTCCTCCCCCCCACTCCGGCACCTTAATGACGTCCCAGCGCCATATTGTTGTCTTATGTGTAATGGGGGACGAGCTGAATTACTCTTCCGCTTGACTAATGGTGATGAGTGAGTTAAATTGACAGAGTCATTTTCGGCGGAGGTAATGTTGTTGCTGGCGCCGGCTCCCTGAAGAAGTTACTCCAGTCCTCCCGGAGTCCTCGTGTCTTTTTCTGGACGCCGATCACCTTCATGGCACCGAGACCGAGGGGTTCAAGTGCACATCTGCTCACGGACGCCAGGACATAAGAGTCACGAAGCGATGCTTTCATGTTACATGACTTTGATGTAAATATTTAATGAGTCGCTCCATCAGCACACAGACAGAAGATGTGGAGTTTCTCCTTAAAGTGTGTCTGGCTGCGTAAACACAGATACAGAACAAGGTGACCCAGAGCTGTGGCAGCTATTGTTGGAAACCACATTCAGGATTTAATAAAGGCTCTTTCAGCTATAAACCACAGTCTGGACACATGACGCAGAGGAGAACATTTGAAAACATTAACTTCAAGTTTGGTTTGTTTGTCATTATGCTGGTTAACTCAGACGAGCAGGTCGGCTCAGCACTGGGAGGACTGAGTGGAAAGTAACATTTTAGGAAAGAAAAAAGAGATAATAAATACTAGTAGTTACAAAATAACTAAAAATATACCGTAGTTTCCGGACTATTGAGCATCTGAATATTAGCCGCAGGTGTCCACATTGTAACATTTGATATTTACACTGAATTTTTTTTTTACTTTTAATCAAATACATGCTTTTTTCCAAACAGCGCTTGTAACACGGCTGGTTACACAGTATCCTACCAGAAAAGCCATCGATCGCTATCTTCATCCTCTTCCTGCACTAAAACCACTAGAGAGCATTCTCCAACATCTCACCGCGTTGATGCCAAGCTGACATGCAGCAGCTCTGTTTCCTTTCCGACAGCCATCCATCACCTTTAACTTGAAAGCTGCATCATATGCATTTCGTCGTGTGTTTTCCATGACGAGGGTGTTTGCATGAAGCGCAAAATGACTGAAGAATTTTGTGTGAGTGTGATTGAATTTATTCAAACAGTTTCATGTGGTCCACTCTGACCGGGTCTGATGTGACGAGGCTAAATGTATCGGCGGCACGGAGCTTGCTAGCTTGTAAAAAGCTAACGAGCTTTGTTCCGCCGATACATGAGAAACACCGGTGTTTAAGTTCAAAGCGTCGGAAAAAAGTAGCAGCTTATAGTCTGGAAAATACGGTACTAATGATCATACGTGCAGAGACCTTTCAAGAGAAAATGATCCATAGAGACAACAATAAATCCAACACGAAATCAGCTCAAAAAGAAGAAGTGGGTGGTTAAGGTTCCGTAAGAGGATTTCATATGGGTAGCACATGTTTTTATTTTATTTATTAAAAACCCCCCTTGCAACTGGAGGAATTTTGCTTGCTGGTTGACGGTTATGGAAAACACCTACAGAGGTTTTTTTCTGCTAAAGATTCAAGCAACAATTTGAACTGAATGTCATACTATAGGTGTCTTTGCAATTTGTTATTTACGCCCACACCCCACATTTTGTAATCAGAAAATAGATTGTGTGTTTTAGCTGTCACCATGTTGTTATATCTTTGAGCTTTGAACAGTGTGTGACAGACAGGTCCTCCTATAAAAGATTTTTGATGACTAACCCGGATGTTCCAGAAGTAGTCATTGATATGATTAGCAATTGAAGTAGATAGACACGCATAAAGCACCTAACAGATCCTGGACATGACACACTCATTGTATTGCTTTGTGTACTTAACTGGGCTTTAACGTGCATGCACAAACAGATAATGGCTGTGGTTCTATAGAGCACATTTTGTTGACATTTTGTTGGTTGCACCTTATATCATTCAGATGGACGGCTCTCATGAGACTCCATTCAAAGCAATTATAGGATCGGCTCATTACTGACACACCCTGCAATAGGCAAATAAAATGAAAAGCACCAACGTGCAAAACTCAATACAACTTTCTTCCAGAAGCTAACTTAGTACAAAGGCTAATGAGTAAACATGTGGTCGTACACTGATTTGTCTACCTGTGTATTTTTACGCTGAGGCGAAAGTTTTACCGTATGCTGCTTTATCGTCCTGAGACTGAAGGTCATTTAAAAAAAATAAATGAAATAAAGACACACCAAAGAGCGGCTGTAACATCCTAACTATGAGAGGCTCTCCCCAGGGATACTGAGCTCATTTTGATGAACATGTTCAGAGAGAGAACAGATATTTATGAAGGGGGGAAGGAATAAAGTATTTACCAATCCTGGCTAAACTGTCATTATTTTATAAGATTATGAAACCTGCACTTTTAAATGAAACAAGATCAGTACATTGTTTATTTTTGACAGCCAATCCTTGCATCTCTAATCTCTGTGTGTAAATTAATTCACAAACTACACTAAACTTTTTTCACCAATTGCCTCCACCTTTGTCTGTCTGTCTGTCCATCTGTCTGTTAGCAACATTACAGAAAAAAACTGCTGAACAGATCTTTTTTTTTTTTTTAATGCTGGTATAGAGCATCCTCTGTTACAATGGGTAAATGTTTTCACAAAGACAATGGCAAATGAGAACCAGTAGGGGACAGCAAAACACCACAGCTGCATTTATGCACCAGAGAGGAAGAAGGTGAAGGAAGTAGTAGGTACAAACTGAACACAGTGAAATGTTTTGGCTCTTGGAGATGGGATCCTGTACAAAACAAATCCCTATCTCCTAATGTGTGTTTCTTTTAAAAAGATAGCTTTGACATTTCACCACAAGAGGGCCACAGGGTTCAGTCTGTAGCATGTGTACAGCTGGATTATGCCTAGTTATTATGCAGGGATGATAAACTACAAACAGACATTTTGCATCTGAGCCATTTTTTCTTTGAGTGTCGGTTGTTCATGTGAGTGAGAGGCTTTTTGGCTTTTGTGGTCTGTTATTCTTTGTTTATAATAATAAAATTGTGTTGCGATCGTGGTGTGTGAATGTTACACACTCTGGCCTCACTGCTTTCATGTTGTACCGCAGCTTGTTATACAGTGTGAGTAAGGATGTGTGTTGAAGTGTTGTCAAGCTCTGCAGCAACCTTCCAACAAGCCTCATGTTGTCGTCACCCTGATTACCCCGACTGACTCCTAGAAGTAGAGCAGAGCCACTGGATGAGAGGGTGTTTGTTATTTTGTGTAGTGTACTGGTGCTTTCACATGTGCAGATGGGTGAGACCAGAAAGTGTGGCCAGGCCGGTGGATGTGGGAGTGTGTGTGTGTCCTCATGTATGGGTGTGTGTTGAGTAAGAAAGGGAGGATGTTCATGAGCTCATAGCCAAAATTGTCAAACCCTTGTGGACTCTGGGGTTGTTCTCAGATCTGCTTTCGACTGAATGCCTCTTTGTGCATCAAGGACATATCACACACTTTTTGTGTGTGTCCTGTTTTTCTGATACACATTCCACTCACCTGATGAGGCAGACAACGGAGAGAAGGGTTTTCTAAGAGCCTTCTTCCGTCTTACTTTAATTGTACACTTGTATTTTCTGTCGTGACTTGTCTCTTTGCCAGATGCTTGTGTTGAATGACAAATTACAGCATGTGGCATCGCACAGATACAGTTTGTCAGAGGCTTACACAGGACATATATTACTTAATTTAAAGGTGCCAGTCTTCAAACACATGATATCAACACTGTGAATCTCAACGTCATTGTCTTCTTCTTTGTGTCCTCCGTTTAGGAAATTGCAGTTTTGAAGGATGTCCGGGCCCTGCAGATAATCCCTGGTGAGCTGGTGAAACCCTTCAAATCCAACTTCCCCTCGCGCCTGGCTCAGAGTCGGGCCGAGCTGCTCGAGAAGCTCCTCGCTGAACTGGGTGCAGACAACTCTGGCTTCACCCTGGAAAATGTCATGACGGTAAAAAAACCCCACCTAAAACAAACATAATGCATTTATCCATTGTTAGGTGATGTTTACATCTTAAATTAATTTGTATTTTCTGATGAATTGTTTTAAACCAGAAACCTTGAGATTACCCAGTCAATTGAGAGACCTTTACACTTGGTTTTAAGATGCTAAATACAAGTGTAAACAACCAACAAGACCATCACTCAAACCACGTGTGGAGGTCGTCTGGGATGCATGTGACCAAACATCTTTTGTAGTGTAAATGCTAATGTATCCTGATGCGTCCCCAATGAGGACAAAACAGGAAATACATCATCAACACAGTACTGAAAGCTGCTGCTCTTCTTGTGTTTAGTCTCCTTCATCTTGCCCTGCGCTTACTTGCAAGTTGTGAATGATTTTGCCCTCACACCTGAAACAGTTGGAATAGTCTGTACATGTACAGTAGTTCATGGATCATGTTGCCTTCTCTCTTTTAGCTGTAACTGCCTTGGCTGTCAACTTGTGACCCAGTCACCTAAGACACATTTTAAAACCAAGTGTAAACAGCCTCTAAGACTCAAATATGAAATGTAAGAGCAGCCAGAGTTGGTAATTTATTTATTTTTTGCTACTTTTGTTGCCACACGGTCTCAAAATGATTTCTGATTTTTTTGCCGTCATCTTAGAAATATTACATTTTATATAATTTTTGAGAGTTTTTGGCTGTAAAACTGGTTCTATAAACTCTATATCAGCAGAAACAGACAAAAATTGTCTCTAGGTATCAGAGTCCTGTCCTCAAGCTGTTAACCACTGCTGTTGTTTATTGGCAGGTTGTCAGTTCCACAGCCAAACTCTTTCCAATCTGTAAATAGCTTCCACAGCATCCTCTCTATGACATGACGGGACATGTGGTGTATAAGATCCATGTGGTGTGATGTCTGTGATATTCAGCTTTTAAAGCAGGCGTTTGTCAAGCTGATTTTTCCCCTACATTTGGCTCAGTGATCACTTTGTGACTAAGTGGAAGCGAGCAGTCCCTCCCCAGCTTTTTGTGACCGTCCACTTCACATAAACAGAGCGTTTATGAAACTCAGCTCCAGTCAGCTGAGTCAATGTTGTCACCACTGGCATCCACTTTAACGTACCCTGCACTCTTTCAGTTTCCAGCAGTGACCTAATATCTGAGTGCAAACTGTCCAACTAATGACCTGGCAGAGGAGCAGGTCAACAAGCTGTCCTGTCCTCCCCTCGCTAGTTTACAACCGCTCCTCCTCCCATCCCCCCCTCATGTAGCCTTCCTCTTGACTCTGCTCGGCTTTTATCAGCGAGAACAAATTGTTAGGTTTGTCCTCCGGGTTTTCTCCGCCTTCTCAAGCCAAAGCCACACAGGTGGCACTGTGTGGCCTGCGTTTGCATGTTTGGGCCTGCTTCGCTCAGCGCCTGACCTCCTTTGTGTTGGCTGCCTCACGTGTTTGCTTGGAAAACATCTTGTGTCTGGATTGAGAAGTGACAGGAGGGCTGTGCTTTACTCCACCAGCCGGCCTTCTCTCCTGACTGTGTTTTGACAAAAGCGTAAAAGACACCAGGTTTAAACTGAAGCTCACATTTGATGTGGAAGAAATAATCAGTTTATTGACTTGTCTTTGATTTTCCACTGAGATACAGAGGAAGCCACTGTGCTAATCAGATTTGGGACTAGTTTGTCCACCAGCTTCCAGCTTTATCAGCCACCAGAGCTGCAGAGATGGGACGTCTTCTATCGGGACAGCGAACAAACATCCCCAAAGTTCTTTAAATGATCCTTGATTTTACTCTCTGTGGATCCATGAAACCTAACAAATAAAATTTTTGAGACCCAGTTGGATTCGGTTGCATGGCAACAAGCAATAAATCCTTTAATTAAAAAGTACAGTGTGTTCAGGATAGGGGCTTGAATCCTTGAGTAAACCTCATGGCATAAACACACCGCAGATATCTGTCCTCTTCCTCATGAACCTCCCAACAGTATCTACAGCAAAGACCCACTACACTGTGTATACATACAGAAAATGCCTCAGTGATTGTCTCTGCCACAGCTGCTCTGGTGGCTGAGGAAGTACAGTATGTTGTGGCCAGAAAACATCAATCACACATCCAGTTTCATCTTTGTGTGTATGTGTGAGATCAGTATCACTCGGTATGTGACAAGAGGGGGGTGGAGGAGGAAGTTATCCTCAGCCTTGTATACAAATGTTTGCACATCTTTACAGATTTAACCCCCACACATTAGCACATAGCAAAACCGGCTCAGGTCAAATATATTTATTATTTAAACTTGTTCAATCAAACAGGTAAATTACAGCCTGAATCCTTCAAATCCTCCCTGTTATCTGTTTTCTTTTTTTTCTTTTTTTTTTATCTCTTTTAGCTGATGTGACTCGCCTGCTTGACAGCTCTACAGTGTTAGCTCAGCTATGGTTTAAACATTTTTCCTTTTCCCTCTGCTGTTACCTGGGTGATCTGCACCGAGGCGGGGGATGGAGTGAAAAAAGTGGAGGGGGGGTGATTGAATTTCCTGTAATTAAAATGAGAAGTGGTCGACAGAGACAACAAAGAATAATGGCGAACTCTCCCTGAGCCTTCTAAGGGGAGGGATGGGAGGCCTTTGTACACACTTTACCTCTGGATGTAAATGTTCTCCACTGGCCCGATCGCCTTTGTGCTGTGACTCTCTTCACAGAGATTATGTCGGATAATGGCTCCTCTTTACGTCACCACATGTGCTTCACTCAAAGGACTTTCACAACAGTGTTGTTGTTGAGCACATGAAAGAGATATCATGAAACTGTCAAACATTCAGACACAGAAGCAACTGAAGAAACTACTTTACAAATGGCTGAAAAGGGGGGTTTGAATCCAGGTAAAATAATCAGGTATAAATATTGATATTAATAAATAGTAGGATAAGAAATAGAGCAGAGCAACAGGTGGTCTGCAGTTTCATTACAGAGATAAAGGTCAAAGTCAGAGGTAAAGTGCACAGTGGAGTTTCCATTTACTCTTTTATATTTGAACAAATTTGGGCTGCATTTAAAATTATAAGGAAGTTCAGGCCACTTCTACTATTGACTTCCATCAAGCATATGAACAATGTATTTTGGCGTGAGAATGTAAAGAGATGTTTCCAGTAAAAGCATCAGCAATTTATAATATATTCTATAACTAACTGTAGGTCAGTTGAAAAGAAAAAATATGTTAACACCCCTGCTAAGTCCTGCTGGCTCTTGGTAGAAAACATGGTGAAGTTAAAGAACAGAGTCCCTAGAGTTGACTCTGGTGGACATTTACTATATTTACATACACCCGTGAAACAGTTTACTCAGAAAGACATCAGGTTATACAAGAAATTGATCTTATACTTGAAATTGAACTAACATGTACAGCAGGAACCTGGCAGCTGTAAACCAGCAGCAGGGCAGTAATCAGATTATTTTCTAATAACCTGCATGTGGATTTTAAGTATTCAAATGTTTACTTTGAATTAAATTATTCTATCATACAGAGGCACCTTTACCTAATGTAATAATCTCTTCTCTTCATGCTCTTCTCAGTCAGTGAACGTCTTTGATATCCACATAAGCGTTTGTCACAAATAGATCATGGTTCAGTATCCTCACAGATCAGAGATTAGCTTTCTAACTGGGGACATGAGAGATCACAGAAACCTGATTTCTACAATGGTTTGTAAAAGCAGGTTATTGTGGAACTCCAACTGTAACTCTGATATTTAAATACATGTTCTCCACTGAGGGATATGATTACCAATTATAGCTGGTACATTGGTCATAGGTCATTTTTGGATTGAAACAATATGATGGAATATTAACGTCTAGTCATTCATCGTCCTCTCTCAGTTCTCCACAGCGGCTTTGGAGCACAACGCATCAGCGGTCCGAGAGCTGGCCGTGCGTATCATCTTATCGCTGTACCAGCAGCACAGAAGTGCTGTTCTCAACCACCTCCCACCCAACGACGCTGCAACAAGGAGGAACTTCCTGTACAAGACCCTCTTTGATGGCTTTGCCAAGATAGATGGAAAGCAGGTGGAGACTCAGGTCAGAGGTTTTTCTTTGTTTTTTTTTAAAATTCATCCTAGTTTCACTTAGATACTTGATATCCTCCTCACTTAAAGAAATAATATTAGGAATAATTGAAATGTATGTTTCCCTTATTTGCCAAAATGTCTGACGTTTTTATGACGTCCATATTCACTGCCTTAAAATAATTAGCATCAAATTGCTGGGCCCAGGGTTTGTTCACATTGTGCATCTTTGTCAGACAGATTGTAGACGGGGGGAGGCAGCTGGTAGGTGGACAGAGACGCTGTTAGACTCAGCAGATGGGAAAATTCTCCCAGGCTGAAACTCGTAGACTATATGTCTTTTTTTAACTGACAGTAACAACAAAAAGAAGTGAGGTTTCATGTTCTAAAGAAGGAAATGTCCTGTTACTACAGCCTGCATGGACCGTCTTACTGTTTGTGTATTAGCACTGGAAACAAAACTGACGTTTTCATGTTATTCATGCAAACTGTTTACCCCTGTTCTCCATTAGTGTAAGAACAATGCCCCTAGTAAACAAGTTGTGGTATTGCTGTGTCGTAACATTGGCCTCAGTGGTTGCATTTCATTTTTAGCGGCATTGTTAGAGACCAAGCCTTAACTATGTATAATGGAAATATGTTTGAGTAGCACTCGTCTCCCTGAGTTGTAGCAAAAACAACCAAACTACCTGAGTGCAGCTACAAGAGTCTACAGAGCTTCAAGCTTGAAAACCTTTAAGTGAGAAAATGATGAAACAAAAGATGGTTTGGAGAGGAAGATATAAAATGATAAAAATCTAATTACCCAATAAACACAGAGTGACAAAGAAACAAAGAAAAGAGAGTATAATAGTAAAATGACTGACAAATAATTTAACGGCTTTTGTCACCCAGACCTTAAAGGGTGGTGTTCAGGAGGATGGGCAAAAGGAGAAGGAGGAGATCCACTCTCTTCAGGAGCAGCTGGCTGCTTTAAAAGAGATCACAGTAGGTGGAGCTGACACCCGTCTGCAATTACATCACCTCCCGTAACAATTTGTGTTCATGGCTTCACACAGACTGAAAATTTTGACTCTGTAGGTAGTCACATGCTTAGTTGCTCACATGTACATTTCACATTTGCATATTCCACAGTTTATCCTCCACTGTTGGTCGGTGTATGTCGCTGCTAAAGTTGCGTGATTGTCTGTTGGAAGCTTCCTGACATCTGTTCATATTTCTCTGTTTGCTTGTGAAGGAAAGAGGAAATGAAAGCACCAAAGGACAAGCGGCCAAAAAAGAACCACACAAAGTTGAGAAAGAAACCCCTAACGCTGGTAAAACAAGTACGTGCACATGTTGAAAGTAGCTCCTGCTCTCATCATTACATGTTCTACACCACCAGGTCTGACATGGATTCATTTATAGACATACTTTATAAAGCACAAGCCCTCACTCTAATGCCTTCAAATGTGACATGTTCATATCCAAGTGGGAGATTTACTATATTATTGGGAGAGGCCCTGGCAGTCTGTCACCTTCTCAGTGTTTTTTATTTCTCTGTGGCATTGAAATACAAAACAAAAAGAAAAGCTCAATTCACATCATTGACCATTGTAACAAGGATGACAAATCCTTACATGTCTGCGTTTGTTGTCAGTTGCCTGGCAACGGTGCTCTCAAGGGTTGACCACTTGAATAGTGAGCATGGCAGTGGTATGTCAATAACTGAAAACAAGGCTCCATGTGAAGGCAATTTAACAATGTATACAGAAGAACAACACTGATGCTACCAGTCATTTGAAGCCCGACATCCATGACCTCATACCAGCAAATGTCACATTTTGCTGCTTATGACTGTAATTTAGGTTTTTATCCTACTAAAAAAAATGTATTTGTTGCTAGGTTGTTGTTTTTTTTGCGATGTGTTATTAACTTTTCTTGTATTAGTATTCAGCTTTCAAAGTATACAAACACAGAATTCACTAATACACCTTGCATCGTTTTTAGGTGCTTGGGTTTTAAGTATGAAACTGTTTTATTCATTTCTAGCTGTCACAAAAGCATCCCAGAGCAGAATAACAGACTCTACGGTGGATGTCCAACAATCTATCAACTATCTGGACAAGTGAGTAGATGATAACCAAATGTAGACCTTAAAGAGTCAGTGGAATAATGTGAAAATATGAAAACAAAAGAAAACCAATGGTTGATAGGATGTGATCTGATGGTATCTCCACACTGGGTTTCAGCTTGTGTATATTCTGCGGTAAAAAGGATGAGTCATTCACAGAAGATGGATTGGACCTTCACTACTGGAAACACTGCCCGATGCTGCGGCGCTGTGATGAATGTAGACAGGTGGGTTGTTGTATTTCCAAATGGTTTGGAAACTATTTTAATCAACTGGGAAACAAGACGTCTAGACAGAGGCTTTGTGTGCATCTCTGTGTTGTGTTCACAGGTAGTGGAGATAGCCAGCCTCACCGAGCACCTGCTGGGTGAATGTGAAAACAAGTCCAAGTTCAGCCAGTGTCCTCGGTGCTCAGAGGCCGTGTCCTCAGAGGATCTGACTGGACATGTTCAGGGTCCTGCCTGCAACCGTGAGTCCCTTCTTACTCTGTAAATTTTGAAAAATGTTTTAAGCTGTGGAAATAGTGCAGTTTGTTGGTTTTGTTTGAATCCAATGTTTTTTCTCCTACTAATTATTTTTTAATTCTTCTGTGAAAGTCTGAAAGAGAGATGTCGGGGTATGCATGAAATGCTCCAAGCCAGAAATGTGGTTTTCAGCTTAACCACAGAGACATCAGAACAGTGAGAACATGTAATAATCTATGTGACAGAAATTTGAGTGACTTGATGACATCTGCAACACCCAAATGATTAATTTACCCAAATGTTGCTTTCCTGTTTCCTGCAGTATCTCAAATTCAAATTTTAACCAACCAAATGTCCCCTTTCAAAGAATACTTCACTCTGTAAATGTACTACCACTTTACCATACAGGTGTTTTCTTTAATTCCCCAATGTTGAATATTTCCGTGTTTTGGTGTGAACGCACTGCTGTGACGTCAGCAGGTCACAAGCACAATGTTACAGTGACTAATGTTTCTCTGCTGCCTCTCTGTACTCAGCTTATGAGGAAGGTGATTTAACAAAGTCTAAGAAGATGAAGGATGGGTTTCTCTCAGTAATGTGATTCAGCTAACATCCTCATCATCCTGATACATATTTCCCTGATTTTATAGGACAAGGAAACATCAGTTAACATAATATCGTTTAACACAATTTGCAGTAAAAGTGATTGAATGAAGTTCAGCCCACATTCATTAGGCGATTACATCACGCCTGTAAATCAGTCTGTCATATGTTGCTTGTTTTTGTTGTGTTTTGTCTGAGTATGAGAAACATGCTCATTTGCGCAAAGGCTGCGTCACAAATCATTTGGCCTAACACATTGTTTGTTTGCTCCATCATGTGAATGGGAGAGTATGCACAAACATCAGTGAGTACAGTGAGGGATACAGCCAATGTGGGTCAAAAACTAAAGAAATGAAAAGTAGTTGGACTTAACAGTGATCTTTATGAGTTGCCAAAGATTCAGTAGTTCATGGACATTGAAATGTGGTGTAAACCGGTGAAATACACAAAGCAAAGACCTGAAGGCAAATAAAAGCCCTGATGCTTCGTCGTACTTCAATTCAGGATTTGTTGTAGAAAGATGAAGACGAATCCAGTGGATGTTGTGTTTGCGTGTGGACAGGTTTGTTGAAGGCAGTGCAGTTTTTGAATGTTGGTGCAACATCTGATCTCCAGGAAAGGAAACCAGAACAAAGTGAACAACTGTTTGTGTTTCTGAGGAGATTTGATGTTAAGTTGCACATGGGGAAAGGTCCCACAGCTTAGTTACTGCATGGTGTGGGGTAACAGTACTGTAAGGCTGATGACTGCTGCCTGTGTGCTGTCAGCTGTCAGATGTCTACCTCCCATTTTAATAAAAACACATATTTCATAGAAGTAAACTTTTTTCTTTCTCAGAATACGACTTTTATTTGACAGGCTTTTTTTTAAAAAACAGTTATTTTACCAAAGCATTAACAGTGATGTCATGAAACAACTTAATACACAGAATACATTTTTACAACCTGTTTTGTTTTTTCATTGTCTATTATGGGTGTTTTAGACCAAAGATTTCCATTAAGTTAAATGAATATCACTGTCAAAATATCCTGAATTATTTGAATAACCTTCAATATAAACTAATATTCACTTCAAATCTATGTGTACAGTCAATCACACAGGAGCTCTTTCCACTGCCACTCAGTTCCACTTAGTCGCTGTGACTTATGTATGACATCATGTGTGTACCCTCTATAAGCTAGTGTTACCCACCACTGTAGCCTGCCAAGCTAGCTGTGCTACAGGCTAAATTTCTAAGCTACTTTGTTCAGTCACCAACTGTAAAATTGAGAGTTTTTTCAATAGGTGTTACATCAATTAACACTGACTCTGCTCTCATGACTGATTATAAACCATGCCTCTGTAAAAGGGGATGGCACAGCACGACTAATACAAACTCTCTATTTTGTACTCTCCAACTCATCAAAGGTAAACAGCCAAGATGGTTTCACTTGATTAGTTTTATAACTTTGCATGGGAAATTCAGTCGACTGGCCTCTCCATTCAGTCTGCAGTATTTCACTGCTCGAAATGATGAACATCACAATATTCCCAGACCTAAACCCTCTTCTTCTTGTCAGCACCAGCCCGACTACATCTTTGTTCCTGGTTCGGGCTGCACCTGTCACTCTTCTTCTTGGTTACTTTTCTTGTCTGACGCAGCAGGTGTTCAGCTGCACAGGTGCCAGGATTGCTGGCAGCTGGCAGGATGAGACTATTTGTTTGAGGATGAGCAGTTTATTTCATCTGTATGTGATAGTTAGTTAATCAGTGGTATTTGGAAATTCCCTTTCTTTCCCTTTCACCCTGAAGATTTACCTCTTTCTCTCCAGTGATAACACAAGAAACTGAATTTCCTCTTTTAGGTTAACCATTACATTTACTTGAATGGAGATGTTTTCTGAAACGCTGATTTATCAACCAACAATCCTTCCCCTTTTTTTTTTATTTTCCTTCCTGGTTTTTACTATGATTCTCCAAATTTGGCTCCAGTACATTTTCAATTAACTCCCAAGCCCTGTTATCAGTCTTTACCGTCTCAAAAGCTAAGGTCAGATTTTTTTTCATAGAAACTTCTTTTTGTTTTTTTACCCAGTTTCATATCTAGATTAGTACTACCCCTGTTTTTAGACCCAGCGACTCTAATATTTACACCATGACTCTATCACCGGCCATATGTTCCATAAATAATTGACACCAGTGAGCCTTTTGTATTACCATAAATTTGTCTTGTGGTTTTAAGTAATAAAGCATGAGACGTGAACTCTGACTTACCTCACATTGTGTAACATTCCCACTGCTCGAAGGTGTGTTGTACTTAAAACTGAAGTTCTCCTGTAATTTCATCATTTTCCCCGAGTTTCGGGGACCTTTTCTGTAATTGTATAAGAGACGGCTTAAAGGTGTCATGTTTCTGTTTCAGCCCCCATCTCAGGTAAAGGCTCCAACCACTGTCCTTTGTGTCACAACAACTTCATGCCTGGGGAGGAGGTGAGAATCTGTTCACCCAAGTTACAAATGATAAGTTATGAACTCGTATAGTATAACTGATGAGCTTATGCAACAAAACATGTCTCTTCTGACATGCTCTGTTGTTGTCTTTGCAAAAAAATCCCCTCACCACGCTGCTTCCTTGATGATAAATCAATCAAATGTATGAGAAATAGAAAACAACACTGATGATGACCTCAGGCCTTAACTTTACCCACTAAATTTTTCTATCTCTCTCATATCAACGCGGAAACCAGAAAGAACATGTAATATCAGGCTTGAGGCGCAAACAGGTGTCGAGGAAAAACACAGCTATTGTTGGCCTTTAGGGACTTCAAAGGAGGCCGAGCCTTTGTTCTTAATGGGCTCTATCGTTTGTGTCAGGATGAAGAAAATAACCTCACATTCTCCACATTCCTGCTACTTTCAGGAAACAAAAAGGTCCTGATCAGCTGTTCATCGCTAAAACTTTGATCTATATCTGGCTGTTTTTTCTGTTGTGGCAAGAAAACATTTTACCCATTAGATTGTGTACGTATTAATCAGCAAAGTGGAAAAAACAATCCAAATGGCTAACCCAGAAACACAAGCATACATTGAATAAACCCTGTGTGTTGAATGTTATATAACATAACCACAGGAAGAAAGAGGCTGGTTTTATCTTTTATCAATAAACAGTGCTCATATTTCTGCGTCGCTGGAGCTGCACATTCATACTTAATCCTTTGTGTCTGAGGGAAGTTTGAATGGTGACAACAAAGAGATGTAACAATGGTGTCTCCTTTCGTTTTCTCTTCCGCTCCGGCTTGTGTCTTTGTGGAGCCTAATGAATCATGCAAAGCGTCTTTCAAGGAGCCACTCGTGGTATCAGAGTCAGTCTGGGTAGCACAGGTCCTCCTGGTCCTGGCTTCTAGTTCACAGCACTATTTCAGGGTCCTTGCAATCAGGATATGGGACAGTAAGACACCAACATAATGAGAATATAAATTTTTGTTGCTTAATGTCTCTGGAGAATATTATGGTGGACATGGAAAACAATAGATCATGAATAAATGTTTTGGAAAGATGGGGTATTAAAATTAAAATCCCTGTATTATAAGGGACAAATGTTTTAACAAAGACAATGGCGACAGAGAACCAGTAGGGGGCACCACTGTTGCATTACAGAGCAAAGAAGGAAGCAGTAGGTACAAACAATAGACTGTATATAGAAATGGACGCACCAACTCTTGCTCAAAAAACTAGATGCTGGCTCCAAAAAACTCTGCCTCCAACTGACTTCCATTCAACAACCGTCATTTTCAGTCAAGAAATATTCAGTCAACACATTTTTTCATTCTGATGTCATTAGCTGAAGCCAACTCTTCTCAGTGATCTGGTGAACCACCTGAAAATCATTTCATCATTTAGTCGATATTAAGGCTTCAAAAGGGGAGGATTCAGGGGTGTGGTTAGTTTGATTGACAGCTCTGGTCTCCAATGATTTACAGGTGGTTAGGAAGTTCCTGGAAACTCCACAACTAATGGGTGATGTCATGTTAGCTTCATAAATTCATAACTTTGTTGCATCTGAATAGATTTTATGAAAATCTGCATGGATACACGATGATGACAATTCTTTGGATATCAGACATGGATTAGGCCTTGATGGAGGTTTGTGCTCTCTTAGTGCTTTCTAGTATTTTAACACAAGCTGCAGCAGTTGGTTTAAAATGCAGGTAATGCAAATAAAATTCAACAAGTAGCAGTACAAATTTAACACCTACTCCTTTATGTTTCTTTTGGGTTGTAGCCAGATGCTTCAAAGTGTGAATGCACACAGAGCTCATATGATTTTAAGGTAGATCACCTTCATTCACAGCAAATGTTTGGAGGTAACAGCACAACATTAATCTTCATTCAGCTTAATTAATTATATAAATCTGAGAAAAATGTCTTCTGTTCTTAACATAAATTGTCAGCATTGTTGTTGGTCTAAGAATATTTCTAGATAAACAATTTAAAAAAAATATTTAGGATTAAACCTAAACTTGTAACAAAGTTATGTTTTAGTTTTCAGGGTTTTTTATCCACTAACTGTCCCAGCAGAGTATAAAAGGGAAGCAGATAATGAGTATGTTAATGTCTGACTGTACAGTGACACATACTCTTCAGTCTTGGCTGTAACACTTTCAAAATCTGTTTTCATTTAAAATCTGATTCACTTCATGCACTTTCTCACATCACACACCCTTAAAGCAGGATGAAAAAACTGTCAGAGAGTTGCACACTCTTCACCAGAACTCTGAATGTAAAAACCCAATGAAAGACTGCAGTGTTGGCAGGACGGAGGGCGGCTGTTCGGGCCCTGACTGGACCCACAGTCGCCCGCGGTCGTCCCAGTCCAGAGAGTACCTGGGAGAGAAGGAACTCACTGAGCTACTTTGTCCCTGTTCCAGGCGTGGAAGGCTCACCTCATGGGCAGGGAGGGCTGTAAACAAAACTCACGCAGGACTGCGGTGTCCCAGAGAACCCAGCCAGCACAAGGTAAAGCATTCATACTCCTCCTGCGCACACCTACCTCCCCAACGCTCACTGTGAGAGCTATAGAAAGTGCCCACGCTCGTTGGTAACAGGTTGTGTTCACTTCAGCTTTCTGCCTCTGCACACGTAAAAATAGTGACCGATTTCATTTGGAGTACAGTGTAGTGGGCACGAGTGGATCCACTTTTAGTGATGTTTTGCAAGAGCCCTGCTTTTTATGTGTATGGTTGATTTTTTTTTTAGGCAGATGCCCAGCGGTTTGTTAAAGATATCTTGTATTTATGTTTACATTTCTCTGATGCCACACTGGCCCTTGGTGTTGTCCAATGTACTCACATTTGAAAATGTGATGCATCCCTGAAGTTTGTGAACATTTCTGCCATTCAGAGCTCAATCAGAGAGATGTTTTCAGGCTGTTTTATTTCACAGAAACCATCGACTATATATCGAAATGGATGAAGCAACCAGGTCTCAAAAATGAGACCAATGCAAAAGTGCAAATTAAGTGCAATACCGCAGATGGCCACTAAATGCTGGCTCCAAAGCCTCCAACTGACTTCCATTCAAAAATTGTCATTTTCAATCATGAAATACTCAGTTGATACAGTTTTTCAGTCATTTTGATGTCATTAGCTAAAGTGAACACTGCTACTCAGTGATCTGATCCATCTGAAAATCATTTCGTCACTAAATAGATATTAACCTTCAAAAGGAGGAAGATTCAGGGGCGTGGTTAGTTTGATTGACAGGTCCGGTCCGGAATATACATTGGCCAGTGTTCTCCGGTCAAGGGTCAGACCCACCTCCTCACTCCACCCTTCATATCCAAATATGGTCACTTCTGACTCTAAAAGAAAAACAAACAAACAAACGTTCAGATACCAAACTTCTGGCTTCAAAATGTAAGTCCTCAACCCAACGGATGACGTTACATTAGCTTTTGTCCATTCTGTGTAAAGTCAGTGATTAGAACATAACAAAACTAATAAATCTGAACATCAACTAAAGAATAATGTTTTCTTCCTTTTACCTCCTGTTCATTTGGAGGAAACTAACTAATTCTGTGCTGGACAATTGTTTCAAGGTCTCTCTGTCAAACTATCCTGCACACTACAGACAGAGGAGACAAACACATTCTATCCAACACTGTTAATGTATAAAAGATAAAAATACAACATGATCAGCAGATGCTACATTTGTCTGTATTTCCCCAGCACCTGTCTAACACAGTTTTTTTTCAGTGTTCACCCCCAACTTGTTTTCAGTCACAGTATTTTGATACAGTATATTTTTTTGGTCAACATCATAAGAGATCCTATATTTACAGTTGTTACCTCTCTGTATATCAGTTTTCATTGTCACTCGCCACCTTAAAATAATTTTTTATATCCAGACCAAAGGGCGAGACGAGCACTGGTGCATGACGTTGTCTGCACTGTAACAGATACACTAGTTACTCATCCTCTGGAAGCTGTATGAATAAAACACATCTGCTGTTGCTACCGGCAACCACAGACAAATGGGACCAATAGTAAATTTTGGGCAACATCACAGGATGGGATTCTGTTAAAAAAAAGAAACAAAGTAGTTTGTGCCCTGCCGGAGGATTCAGTTCCACCAACAGGACACATTAGTAGCTTGCTGTATAATCAGCGTAAACCTATAGCATCGACTCACTGACCTTACTGTACGTCATTGAAGGGCACCACCTCTCCCAGTATGTGATCATACGACAAAACGCACACTCTTCCTGTTTGTACTCACAGCACAGGACATGCAGGCAGCTTTGTTTAATGGAAAACTGTGTGTTTACTGTATGGATGTGGTTTTGTGTTGTCCAGACCGGGCGGTCGGTGGAGCCAAGCTGAAGCAGTCCTGGTCTGTCGGGGCCAGAACCAGGCCCATGGGCAGAGGCAGCCGGATCCCGTCCCTGGCGTCTGTGTCCAGAGGGAAGCGCTGAAGTGGGTTCACAGCAATCTGAGGAGAAACCTGACATCAACACATCACCCACTCCCACATCTCCTCATTCAATATTCCTGCATTTTGGCACTTTTTAAAAACATATATGATATTTCAGATGTATTCTCTCACATATGCATTATATTAAAAGCCATTATTGTTTTATGGTTGAAGCCATTTATATTATTTAGCATCTTTTAAGATTACCCAAAAATGTAATACACCTGTTTTACCAGCTTGTGTACAAACTAGCATTACAACACCGTGTTGTATTCACCATATTATCTCTAATTAGTTATAATCAGTGAGAACAGACAACTAGACTCCCACTGTTCTGTCCATACATCGAGCCCTGAGCGTCACACACCTGCAGGACTCGTAAACATGAGCACACACTCTGCCCTTTACTGAGATCTCATTACAGGATTTTCAGGCTCTTATTTTTCACAATGCTCACTGCCCCTTGGAGCCTCTGTGGAGGGGAATAGTACACTTTAAAGGAGGAGTCCGTGAATTCTGTGCTGTATTTACATTAAGTTCAGGAGACAGGTTATTTATTAAGGGATTATTAAGCATCAGTGAGTTATCCCAACTTGTATGCGCTACTTTAAGTTGCAAAAGAGCTCAATCCTACATTTCCCACAATGCAACCAGTAGCATCTTCTCATTAGAGCCTGTCTGTCGGGTAAATGCCCCACAACTTACAAACTCTACATCCTTACATTGCAGTGCAGGCTCTCTGAAGTAACCACGATGACATCACTGACATCATCACAGCTATTTTCTCACGCAGGCTAGTGAAGGAACCAATCTGTGTAAAGTTTTTATTTTTAAGCTGTATCCAATGCTGCTATAAATGTGAGCTTTTTCCTTATTTTACACTCCTAACGTTGGTAAGATTTTATTTATAGATGCTGGGTCGCTTGATTTAATGAGTGTAGGATCATTACATATGTAATCAGTCACTACATCTTGTCAGAAGATAATGAGTGACACCTAGAGAAGCTCCTCCTCTTGTAGGAGCAGTAATGAGGAGGAATGAGGTCGAGGTTTAGTTACAAGGAGAAGACTTTCCCTCCAATGGTGACACTCTGATAGATGATTCTTCTGTCCTAAACCTCAGAGTAGCTTTACTCACAGCTTCACACTTAGCCGCCTGTTTACACCTTGATTTTCTCATCTTGAATAAACTATATAGAAGGAATGACGTAGCACTTTGCCAAAGGGATCATGTTTCACTAATGAATGTTTAGACCAGTATGGACCTAATCTGTTTCCCTGCTTAATGCCTACTGACAATCTTGAATAGAAGTGAGAGAGACAAAGTAAAGCTTTGAACACAATTGTGTTAAGAATGAACAATAAGGAGATGAATGTAGTATTTAGTGTAGGATTTGTGTAGCACTTGTTCTGGATTTCTACTGAATATGACTTGACCCTGACAAAGAGTTTTTAAACACTTCGATGGCTGAAGGCTGGTTTTAGCCTCAACTTCGAAATAATTTATCAAGATTTTTATATTTGTCTGTAATTTTCCTCCACAGTGTTATGACGACATAGATTGTAATATATCTGAAGACAGGAAAATAGGTCCCAAAAAGAGTCTGAGGTTTTTTCCAATACACTTTTACACATTGTAATATCTGATCACAAGTGTTGTATTAGTGGAGAAACAACTCAACAGCTGTTGATGCATTAAAGAGTATATTTGGTTTCCCGGTCCATCACTTTAGCTTTAATATGCTGCTGAGAAACAGTGAATATTTTACTGTGTGATATGTATTTTCTTGAGTAATAACTTGGGCGTCAGATGTATTTGTGTTTGTTAAATAAAGCCACATGAAGCTGAACATTGCAGATGTTGATTTTGTAGTCCACTGCACACCTCGAAGCGGTGATGTCATTCCCACATTTCTCCCAGAGTGCTGTTCAAACCTCAGTGTCAGTCACATGCTGCAACAGTGCTTCTGTATTTACAAAGCTGACAGAGAGCTCCACTTTTATTTACACTATCATACATCAATCTACAGCATTACAGGCCTTTTAGTTTCTTTGGTTGTAGGCCTGCCTCTGTAAATCATATGTAGTGAATTTAAAAATTAAAATGTGAAATAAAACAATATATTAACTTAGACACATTTGATTTCTTTTTTTTTTTACAATTTCAGAAAACTCTGAAAAAAAAAATCACTGAACTATAAATGCAGCTGTTTGTTCTAGTCTGTGAGTCCATGGAGGACACTTTGCAGTCACAATGAAGTCCTGAAATCAGAAAATTGTTGATCTGCTTCAGGGGAACACCTGGATGTAACAAGTCAAGTCTTATTCATGCCTGCACAAACACACACTCGAACAACGATGTCTGACAACCCTGTCTTTAAATGAATCATTGGATTTCAGATTAACACAGTGTAATCTCAAATGGCACCAAGAATACAGGAATCAGAAACCTTCCTCCTTGCACACTGTGGCGTTGTGTGGTAGTGGTTTCACAAAAATGGGAAATCAAAGTAGTAAAACATAATAGAGAGGAATAGTGAGGAAGTCCAACCTGTTCAGTCTAAAAAAAAAAGAAAGTTTGTAACAATTTTAATCTGACATACAAACAGTGAGTGTGCTGGATTGAGTGAAAATTAAACGTTGCCTGAATAAAAACACTGATATTGACTCAGCAGATTTCATGAAATGTGTCCAGATCATCACATATGTTCATTTTTTAAGTCATTGAAGTTCCATCTGTGGTAATTTGGTGAATGTATTTACTTCAGTCAGTTATATGGAGGTCCTTTGCGCGCAAACCAGTCCCTCGTCGTGCACCACGCTCCACATCCTGAGCAGCTCCTGCGCGCTCAGTTTGTGCACCACGATGAGGTTTTTATAAAAGCAGGGCTCGCTGTTCATGGGGCTCACCCTGCGCCTGGTGATGCCGAATGTCCTGAAGCCCGGGTGCAACTCTGGGGACAAGTGGAGCTTCTGCAGGCACATCCCCAAAAACACGTCGTCGATGGGGTACAGCTCCAGGTCCTCCGAGACCACGAAGAGCCTCCTGGCCAGCTGGGAGGACATCAGAAACCCCCCACCTCCCACATAGGGCGGGTATGGCTTATCGTACAGCTCTTTGGGGATGTAGTATTTGCTCTGGCGGTTCCGGATGGGGATCGCCTTGGAGATGGTGTCCCCCACGAACAAATCGGCTTCTTTGCGCTCCTCCAATTTGAAGCCGATCAGCTCCAGCAGGTTGTCAGTGTTCACAAACACATCATCATCTCCTTTGAATATAAACTGCACGCCGGGGCAGTATATGTCGAACCATTTGAGAAAGTTGACTTCTTTCAGGGTCAGGTTGAAGAAGGTGTCCATAAAGTCCCATTGCAGGATGTCCCCGTAGAGCCGGTCCTCGTACTCGATCAGTTTCTGGAGGTTCTTGGTGTCTTTGCCTGTTGTCGGGCTTCCCAGCAGAAATAAAGTTCTGATCTTCTTGCCATCCACGGTGCGCTCCTTTCCCCAGGTTTTACGCACGGCCTCGCGCCGGTCGTGCTGCTCGATAACGGACTTGACCACCATGAGGAGATGCACCTCTCCGTCCGAGCATTTCTCCGGGTGGTTGATGAGCATGGGGAAATACCTGCAGTGTCTGTGCAGAACGAACTGGTGAAACCTCGGGTCCAAGCGTCGGAACCAGTCCTGCGTCCTCACCGTCGCGTCCTCGCTACAGTTGAGAACCTGGGGCTCCCAGGATGCCGGAGTCCCGTTGGAGACCCGCTGTGAGTCCAAATCGTTGCCGGGCACCGGAGACTCTGAGCTCCCAACACTCGCTTTCACGACCCCTTTCTTGAATGACAAACACTCGGAGCCGCACCAGTCCGCGTCCCTCAAATGTTTAACTCCCACTGCGTATTTCTCAGACACCTTCAGCTTGTGGATCATGAGAAAAGACGCGAAGACCAGAGACAGACTCAGCAGGGGTTTCAGCAAACCGACCCGTTTTCTCCGGAAAAAGTGATCCATGGCTGTCACTGCGGCGCCCAGGGACCCTCAGATGTTGCACGACTTGCCTTCATAGTGTTTCAAAAGCTGCGCGTCCGAGTGGAGTCCATCCACCACCGCCGTCCCTCCTCATGTGGACACCAGGGGTTGCGTCCCTGGCTGCGTGAGCGCGCTGACACTGGAGTAGCTCCGGGGCCACTTTTGCCCATGGCTGCGCACAGTGGACTCACACATCGCCCCACGCTGCGAGAAAACGTTGCAGGGAACGCAGCATGTCCCCGGGCTCCTTCTCTGTCCTTTTGTCTCCACACAGACTGACTGGAGACCTGCTGCAGGATACAACCGTCTCACCCCCCCACCTCCACAAATATCTCCTCCCCATCAACATCCACACTGATCTGGGACCAGCACGTTTCCCATTTCTCACACACACCAGGTGTCCATCACTTCATAATGCAGATCAATGTAGCCACAATATGATCTTTTTTAATGTATTTGTTGTAAATATGCCTGCTTCTTTTAATCAGTGTTATTCTGCATGGTCAGGACTTATAAGAAGCAGAAATAAAATACAACAGAAATGAATGAAAAAACTTAACAATGACCTGGAAAAAAAAAGTTTATATATCCATATATGATTATAAGTTCTGTATAGCCTACAGACAGAAATAATGGACACAATGAAATACAAACAGAAACATGATATTGTTGAGCATGTGTAAAAGTGAAATCATGACAAGTGTAAAGATTTGTATTCATGAATTGTGACCACTCCTTGTCCTTCATGTCTATTCATGAGAGTTGTTGTGGGCTCTGATCATCTGTTGCACTGCTCCTTGTTCCTGTTGTTGTTGAAGATGGTTCTTTATGAGTCTGTTGGTGTCAGTGCAGAATAAATGTGGACACTGGGCAACAATCTAAACCTTTGAAGTGCCTTCAGTGGTTGTACAGTGCACACCATTTCAAAGTTGTTGTTTTTTTTTAAGAGAAGAGCATCTGTAAGATATTCAGAATTGTTAAACTGTAAATCTCAATTTGCTCTATGTACTTGAAAGTGTCTTGGGAACAGCCTTCACACTAAACCTTTTAGGCGACATGTATTAAAATACATGCTAATTGTACATAGAGTGTGTTTTTGATTGAACTTGAATAAATTAGGCTATATCGACTTCATAAATGTTGGTCCACTGAACTCAAAATGCTGAACTTCTTGACTTAAAACGAAAAAATAAGTCAAACTTAGATTTGTTAATGTTTTTATGTCAATAAACATTTGTCTAGACTCTATATGAAAATGTTTCTTCATAGAAGAATATATTTATTTGTTGGTTACTTTAACAAGGACAGCACACTTTGATAAATGTTGCCAAGAGGCTATTTTTCCATCTATAACCCTGTGGAGAACTGTTACAAAACAGAATGTATGATTGAAATAATAAAATTACTGATCATATATCAATATGCAGAACAACCACAGATAGAAAAAAGTCATTACAATTTATAATTGAATTATAGTGTATGACATTGTCAGTCAAAGCAGCAGATCCACACTGAAGTATGAAATCCAGTTCACTAATAACAAGAAAAGATACGTCTTAAAAGAAAGAAAGAAAGAAAGAAAGAAAGAAAGAAAGAAAGAAAGAAAATTTCTGGTGTTCTGCAACAGCACATATGCAAGTCGGCTCTCATTTTATGACCATCAGAGGAAGATTTAAAAGGCCTCTGGCTCCCTCTGGTGGGCATGTGATCTAATGACATGTAGTGTCCGCCCCTCCTGACCTTATTCGACCTAGTAAAAACAATGCCTTTAGGTTTGAAAATCCGAAGTGAACTAAACTGAGTTATTCTTACTCATCTACACAAATACAACTAACATGAATTATTGTGAAGGCCGTCATTACATCAACACGTAATTATCTCAATGTGGACCATAACACAACTTGTGATAATGAACAGCCCCCTCCCACGCTCACATACTTTCAAAATAAATGCAGTTCCAATGTTATGACGGTGAACAGCGGGCTATGCAACGATTAATAAACGTAAAACAAATAATAAGTAAAATATTAAAATAACAAAATACAAAGTCTAAATTATGAATAGGCATTTGTATAGCCTTGTACTTGTAGACAGACAACTGGTGACCATAGACTGTAGAAACAGTATATACTGGTGACACATGTCCGTGGAGAATCAGCTGTTTTCTCAGCCAGTATCCGAATAAAACACTGTGATGTGATTGTGATTCCATCTTAATTAAGAGGTAAAAGTGACATCCTGACACGCGTGTGACGGAGACTCTGTGACCTCCGTGTGAACCAGCGGCAGGAAACTCCACCGAGGCCGCACCGAGGAGCTGCAGAGGCGGCGCCGCCACACGTCGGAGAAGCAGCAGCACGGTGAAGTCAGGTGTATCCAAAGCTATTCAGCCGTAAACACCGTGGAAACTACTTCTTCTCCAATCACCTCTGAAAACCTGGAGCCTTCCGCCTGCAGATGATGCCCAAGGTAAGTGTTCGACTAGTAACGTATGCTGATGATTAGCGAATCAAGCTAACCCTTATTAGCTTATAGCTCAAATGTGGAAATCGATGATCGGATGGTTCTGTTAGCTCCAGTGACACAATAGCTTTCCTCATAACCCCCCAGTGTGTGTGAATGTATCGACAGACAGATGATCCTGGAGGGTTTTTCCTCCCATGTGGCTTTCATTTATGAAACCCAAGGCTCCGTAGCCGTACTGGTTTATTTAACGACGGTACCCATTGATTTTTATCGGTGTAAGTTAAGCTAGCTTCGTGAGTGTGTACGCGGTGTTGCTGTAACAGTTTAACTATCAAGTGTCTTTTAATGTATTTAATTCACCTTGACTTGGACACGTCTGAAATGTGGAGGAAAGAAGAGCTCAGGGTTTACTGGAGGACTTGAGTCATGTTAACGTGACGTTGAAGTGGTCGGTGTTTTGGGAGGAGGGGGTTGGGACGTTATTGGTGTTTTCAAGCAGCTTAAGAAAAATGAAGAGAACTGATGTGGTTCAGTATATTGATGATCTTTATTTAACCTACTCTTCGTCTTTGTGTCCCTTTTGACCTAGTGTTATCTGGATTACTTTTGGGACTCAGTGCGAAACGGGCTTAGGGCGCAAAGCTTTGTTAGCATGTCAGTCCCACATATTTCAAGCATTAGTTTCATAATCAGTGGTGGTCAAAGTAAGTGCACCAGGGATCACAAGTACGAAGGTGGTCCTTATATGGAGTCATTAGTAATATATTTTTTTTAATGTTCAACTCTGACCCCATAAATGTGTTAGGATATCAATAAAACATTATGAATTGTTCATACAGTATCTAGAGGTTGCTCAAGGCCTTTGAATAAAACTGTATAGTGGTCATGTGGATATCACGTGGATCCAGGTATATGCCACAAGTTTGAACCACCTCTTAATATTTATAGATTTCAGTGTAATTTTGCCAGAAATAGTTATTATTTTAGAATATTTTCAAGGAGCCAGAGCAGTGAAAATAAAAAGTTGAAAAAAAAAAGACGACCATCCTAACAAGTACAAGAGATATCTAATGATGTAAACACATTCTCAGGAAGATGTAAAACTTCAAACTAAGTTTCACCTTCCAAAAAAGAGAGTCAGATTAGCAGCATCTTGATGTATAAAGTTATCATACAATGCATGCACACTGCTGTCCAGCTCTTCAATGGAGGCACACAGCTCATCACTCACCACGCTGCTTTTCTGCCATCTTTTTATGCAACAGCAAGTCTCTGATTCATCTCAAACCAGCAGGTTTATCTACTCTATTGGATAAAGTGATTTATAAGTCCTCTTATGTTTGTAGTGACTTCGTATTTAAGAGTTACAACACACACCTGACTGAAAGTGCACATGACATTAATATAAACTCAAACGGCATGTCCCTGATTATGGGGTGTCCCACTTTTGCAGAAAGTCACATGCAGTGTAATAAGAAGTACAACAAAAGGTGCATACAGGCTGTCATGGGAAATCTGCTTCTAAAGTTCAAGTTTACAGGGGGTTTAAGTTCTTTGAAAACACTGAGCTAAATAGTTGCTTAGCAACAGGTAGTGGCAGAAGGAAATGAACAAACCACACTGTGTTGCTTTACAGATGCCTGGTCAACTTAATAATCTGAAGCCCAGAAAGAGGAAGAGCCCCTCTGATGTCAGAAGCTCCAGGAAGGTTAGTGTTACCCGTGTGCATGAGACAAACAGCACGTCGCTATGGTTACCCGTAACACCATCCTAACCTTCCCTGTCTGTCGTAGGTTTCTTCCAGAGGGAGGAGGTGTACAAAAAGTCAGAAGACACAGGCGGCGGTGGAGAGCAGCTCAGTAGTTGGTGGTTGTGGTAAAGCAGAAGGTCCTCTGGAAAGACTCTCTCACATCAGCTGTGAATGCCACCAGTCTGCTGGCAGGAGGAGATGCTCGGCATCACCAGAGCTGGAAGGACAGGAGGGGAAGGAGAACGAGCGGAGGACGGGGGAGGATGTAGACAGCTGCAGAGTGAACAACCTCTGGGACAAACAGGAACCTGAGCATATGGATTATGAAGAAACTGGTAAAAACATCTTCCCAGATGATGACAGCAATCAGATTCTTCCCGTGGAGCAGTTCTTTGGAAACCTGGACGTTGTAGAGGTGAGACATTTTGCTTTTTTTGTTGTGCAACTGGGATAAACTGCGAAACAAGCTTTTGTAAATCACACTAAAACATGGTGGCTAGTTTCAAGGGAGCAGAAAGAGTAAATGTTGTAGTTTCATAACTGTAACGCACACGCTTTGCAGATCTTAGCTCAGGCATGTGAGTAACAAAAAGTTGTTATGCTTCTTGTATAACGTGACCCATGAGAGTGGAGAGATTGCTTTGTTTTCACTCAAGCCAACAGCTTAGATTTCAGGATGTAACATAGGTGGAAAGATAAACTTAAATCCAAACTGTTTATACCTTACAAAGCATATGACAAAGGCAGAGATTGAAGGATGTACACAGTTTAAGTGGCTCTCCTCCTTCACTCACAGTAAGCAGAGTTTCAGCTACTGTAGTGATGAAGAAGCAAGATCCAGCCCTGGATGGATTCATCAGAGGCTTCTTTTGAAATGACTTTTAGTAAAAAATAAAAGAGCATATGAAACACATGAAAGAATTAACTCTGATCTCACTAATGCTCAAAATAAGTAATAATGACATGTAGGCACCATCACAGTCTCTATTACATTCAACAGAACCAATTCAATAATCCTTTGTTTCCTCTTAAAAGAGCAAGAAAAGTCTCATGAGCTCATTTCAGCTGGAGCAGGAACATCAAAGAGTTTCCCCAGAATCAAGGACAAACCCAAACTGTAGAGAAAAGGTGCTCATACAACACAGTGTTGAGTAATAGACTCAGAAAATTGACTGCCTGAGTAAACACCATTAAAACCACCTTACTAATATTGTGTATAGTTGTTAAAACAGACTCCGCCGACCTCTGACCTGTGGTATCGGGCTCTGAGACGTTAGCAGCAGATCTTTGTTGTCACAGTCGCTCAGATCCTGTTCACTTCCTACTTTAATCCATCAAACCTCCTGACAGGAGCGATTGCATTCAGATAATCAATGTAATTCACTTTACCTGTCAGTGGGTGTTATGCTGTGACTGATTGGGGTACTACACTGTCACTATTCATTCTCACCATGGATGAACTTTATGTGGGGAAACCCTTACTACTACCGTCATTAAATCTGACAGCACACCTTTGATTTGATTGGTGTTCATGTGATGTCGTGTGTGACGAGCGAATCCCATTTCTCCAACAGGACTTTCCTCAAGGGTCAGCGTCGTCGTCCACACGTGTCCAACAGGGCAACAGGAGGCGACATTACTACGCACCAGAAGACAGCGACGAAGAGGGCGCACAGCGAGACGGCGGCATTGACTCTTAACAAAGAGCAGCTTCCTCTGACGACCGTCCGTGGTGCCTGTGGAAAGACTTTAAACAAACAAAAAACAACAAAATGACGACCCTCTCAGCACTTAGGAAAAAGCAGCCAATAGAAGCGTCCCGTGCAGAGGCGGCGCCCAATCAGTCCTTGTCGTGTGCTTAAAATCACGTAGGAACAAATTGGCTGTGACAGAATCTGCCATCAGCGTCCCCTCTCTTCCAGACAAGTTGACGTCATGTGGGCAGCCAATCACATCTCAGAAACTGAAGCGTGACAGAATCTGTTCATCACTGGTGGGAAACTTTTAACTTGACCTAAGGACCTAAATGCACATAAATGCCAAAATATTTGACCTGAGACATAAAGATTTTATTTAGTTTGAAAATATTTTAGTTGCAGTAATTGAATGAATATGGTTATCTTGAAGAAAACACAATAGGGCTTGTGAAATCATTTAGTGATGAATTTATGCTCTCCTGCTCACCTCTGGTTTAGCCATAACTGGCGGGGTGGGTGGGGGCAAAGCACTTTACAAATCAATCCATGAGATGTTTTGCTTCCTAATCTGCAGATTGAGATTTGCCCTGTGAGATGCCAAAGAGTGCTGGATTAAAGTTAAGCTTTTAATTTTTCCCCCACAGATCTATGAATTAGAATTTAGAAATTGCAAAAGGCACATGTTGATAAAAGCAGCATAGTTTTTATGATCTCATGTTAAGATTTTTGTGAATGATAATGAGGAAGGATGGTTCATCATGTGGTTATTACCACAAAGTTGTGATTCAAGATATCATGCCTATGGTTTTCTGCATGAGAGTTATTGTTCACCAAGTGTCTGGTATTTCCTTTGTGTGCTCAGTCTTTTTTTGGCAGCTTTTTAACCATAAACTGTATGTAAGACATGGACGTAGCCACCGGGTCACACAAGAGAGACCGAAGTGGTGGAAGTGCAATACCACAGACAGCCACTAGATGCTATCTCCATTTGCCTTTATTTTCAGTCATGAAATACTCATTTTTTTCCCCTACAAGTCATTGTGATGTCATCAGCTGGAGTTAATTATTCTCAGTGATTGGATGGTCCATTTGAAAATCATCTCAAGTAGATATTAGGCTTCAAAAAGAGGAGGATTTAGGGGTGTGGTTAGTTTGATTGACAGCTCTGGTCTCCAATAATTTACAGGTGGTTTCGAGGCTCATTCACCAGTGAACTCTAGTAACCTCAGGTTCAAGGGTTAAACTTTCCTCCTTACATCTCCCTTCATATCCATATATGGTCACTTGTGGCTCTGAAAAAACCCAACATGGCGACGTTCAAACACCAAACTCCTGGCTTCAAAATTCAAATCAACAGTGACTCCGTCCATCTCTTATAGACACTTTATGTTTTTAACATATAACACATACGTCTGTATATAAACATATGAATGCAGCTGATCATTTTCTTTCATGAGTTTCCTCCTGAGTTCAGATTTGCAAATAACGGTTACATATAAAAGAAAAAAGTTGAAAACTCAGACTGAAAACTTTCTGATAAGTCTGGAGGTAATTAGTGGCTAACTTAAACCTGACTTTGAAAATGTAATCCTCTAACCTGGAGGATAACACTAATTGCACTAATGCTGTTCCCCTGTTGTAGTATTTTGTATATAGCTGATTGCTCTGACCATCCAATCAAATCGTATTATATATTTTTACTGCCTTATTTATGCAAAACGCTTTTCATATTCTATGCAACTTTCTGACTGAGTGAATGCCTCGTTCATTAAGCAGTCTTTGTAATCAGTTCATGTATTTTGCATCACTGTGCCAACATACTGAACAAATAAATGTTTCCATGGTTTCAAGGCTTGTTAAAGTGGAATTACTCTGTTCCAACAGTTAAAGCTTTGCAAGAAACTGGCTCAGACAACAGAATATCAGGATCAGTTTATAAAAAAATGAAATGAGGTATGAAGGTTGAGTCTCTTGAGCCTTAATGATGTCATCTTGTTTGTGGATTCACCAAATGTATCAGGTCACAGCTCATAAAAATCAATACAAACACTAATTTTTCATAAAAGTAAGAGATAAAAAGATTCAGGTCAAGCGCCTTCTCTTGACTTTGGCCTTTTGTTTTGATTTGGCTGTGTCACTGGCTTTACTAAAAATCTTCCTGGTGTCACACGACAGGTTGTGAGCTCCTTTGTTGTGGCAGACGATGTGGACGAGCTTCAGGTTTTCTCTAGTGAACAGCAGTCGGTAGAAGTAGCTGAAGTTGATGTCTGAGCTCTTGTGATTCTGCAGAGCTTCTAGCAGAGCGGGGATGATCGTCCTCTTCTTTTCAATCCTGGACAGGAGACGAGAAAACACGTAGAAGATCAAGGTTGTCATAGTAACTGAAGGTGTTCTGCAGTTCTCTCCTAAATACATGTATTTATTACATGTACTGCAGCATATAAATAACTGTTGATGCATGGAGATACTGTACAGTCTTTGACATTTTATTAGCTACATTACCTTCAATATATCCCAAGAGCAAGCATGGTATTTTCCACATATACACCGATTAATATGAACACACACAGAAAACATTTTACATATGGCTTGTGATTAAAATACTGAATCCAGCATTATGTGCCACAATAAGCTGCTGATGGGTGTAATATTTACCAAACAAATGTCCCGCTGTGACCTTTCCTGTGGTGAATGTTGGTGTTGTTCGATTTCTGATTCTGGATCAGATTCACACTCAAACATCTTCAGAAACTAGAAATATAAAGCTGGGAATGAGCATAACAGGCCCACTTTAATGTTTCGTGTCCAACCTGTGGTCCAGATTCCAGGTGCTGAAGACGATCCTGCTGTCTCGGCTGCCATATGGGTTGATAGAGTGGAGGGACTGGCACACTGTCTGGTCAAACGATCCCTAAGGAGGCAGCACAGAGAAAAGAGATGTAATCATGATCAGTACCAGGCCAGTTCTTTCACAATGCCACAGAAAAATGTTTATTTTAAGTGGCTCTCAAACCCACTGCAGTTAGTTTTTTTTTTTTTACCCTTAAGACAAAGTGTACTAATTGCATAATTATTTGGAGGGAGATTGTTTTTTTCTTGTTCACTCAACACCTCAGAGTTTTAATTCCTGTCCTTTACCTGGCAGGTAAACCATCCTTCTTGAGTACAGAGACGATCTGGCTGCTTTTCAGTCCTATCGAAGTAGCAGCCATTGTACCGGGCAGTTTTCAGCATCTCTGCCAGGCACTTTGATGTTTTCACAAACTCCGCCCTGACTTTAGCTTTCTGGATGGTTTTGGCGGCATCATCCACCTAAAAACAGACAAAAAAACTGTTAGCTATTATGCCAGAGAGGATTCATATCAGGAAGTGAGCTGCTGAGTGTCAGCTGACCTATGACTGTTACCTCTTTCATGTAGCTCCGTATCCTGTTTTCACAGTTAAACTTCATGTAGGCAGATTTAGTTTTGAATCGAGCATCAATACCTGAAATAAAACCCAGAGTCACTTAGATTTGCAGCAAGTGTTTATTGGAACATCTGAAAAAACAAAACAAAAAACCCACACACAGTTCTTTTATCACTCCAAAGTCGGAGAAGTAATAAAATATGCTGAAGTATGTTGGTTCAGCAGATATTTTCCAATGAAAGTTTTTAAATCTCATATTAGATCCTGGAGCTTCCATGTATCTTTGGAAACACTGTTCAAAAGTTATTAAGTCTTCTCATTCAGCTAATTGGTAAAATCAGGCACCAATGTCTACCATCAGACTTAATTTAACTTCCCTCATAATGTTAGTTTTTGTAAACAACATAAGCCTGTGTTCAGCCTGGCATGGGCAGATTAGATAAGAAGCCGATTACATCCATTCACAGCTTGTCTGTTGTCGGATAACAGCAGCACCACACATCTGAAACTTGTGCTAATGATCCCTAAGAGCTGTGAAAACTGCTGGCTGCAACAAATGAGAAAAAGATTTCTGTATTTCTTTGAGCCTTTCTGCAAATGGGCTGGAAATGAAGATGTTTCACCTAAGGGTGGTAACTAGAGAAAAATGTCACCAAATAAAAAAAATTAGAAAAAGAGACTGATCATCTTCATAACTCTGCTGATTAGATAATGAGTTGCAGTATGCTGACTTTTCATACAACTCACAGAGGTTACTGATTTAGAAATGTTGAGATCGTGAAAAGAGGCAGCATCAGAGGTGTCATCTAAACTTTCTGTCTGTCTACTGAGACTAGGGCTGCAATTAACGACTATTTTGGTAGTAGATTAATCATCAACTATTGAAATGATTAGTCGACTATTTGGATTATGAATCCCATAATTATCAAATAAAATGAAGCATGAGGTTGTATCAATTATGTGATAACTGTTTCTAAAGACAAGAAAGATTGATAGTTAATTCAAAAATACATCTTTTAATTGACTTAGCTCCTGATATTAGCTGCTAAAAGTAAATCTACATTGGCTGCCGCTATATTGTTCACTTTCAACTCTCAGCAAAGATAGGAAGGGAGATGTCTCATTCTGTTGGAAAAACATGTCCAGCAACAATAGTCAACTTTTACATTTGTTTGCAACTATTTTAATTATCGATTATTGAAGATGATGACGACTAATCGTTGCACCCCTAACTGAGATCATTTTACTCTGTACCTTTGAACCAGTCTTCATCCTCCTCTCTGCTCTCTAGTTCAGACTTGTCCTCCAGGTTCTGCAGCAGGTCAGTCAGGATTTTACGCCTCTTAGACGCCTTCTCATCAAAGATCAGTTCCTTCGCCGCTTCGATCAGTCCATCGGCATGTCGGTCTGTGTTCAGCAACTGACCAATGTCGCACAAAACTACAGTTAAATGCACAGGGGTGAAAAAATATTAGCCAACAACACCTGTTTTTATTTTTGTAATATGTCAATAGGTGACTCATATACCTCCACCCCATGTCTGCTCCTTAGCCAGAAGAACTAGTTCAGTGTTATCTGGCAGAGTTGGGAAGAACTCCTCTGTCACTACTGTCCCGTCCTCATACAAACAAACCTGTGCACCTGAAAGGGGAATCTGGAAACATGGAAAACACACAATTAACCAAGAATAATGTGTGTTCTTTAAATTCAACTGAAATGTTTGCTTAAGGTTTTATTGTCCACCAGGTCAGACCCTCAAACATGTTCTACCAGGATCTTTAGAGAAATCTGCAGGCATTATGGAGACACAAGTTGATAGAATACAGTGACATACAGTACATCTAATTGTAAAATGCTGCCCTACATGAGAGCTATTTGTGACAGTTTGTTCGGATTAAATAGCTATAATTATGTTGCGTTAACTCAAAGGCAAATACAGAACAAACTCACTATAACAACACATTTTGTGGTACAGTGAGTTTTATCATAAACATAAATCCTCTACATATAAACACTGTTTTGTTTATATTTTATCCGGAACATCACACAGTTGCTGCCCATACAGTGCATTACATTTACACGGTAGGAACATCCTGGGACATGTGAGCATGTGTCCTCTGGATCCAAGTTGTCTAAAAATGATTTTTGAGATATGTTTGACTTGGTGTAGATGACCCTGGACAGGACCAAACTGCTTTTGTGCAAGCTACAGTAACAGCTGTGTGTTTGTTTACTTCTTCTTTGTCATATCCTCGAAGAAGAAAAGGCGGAAGGTGTTTTAAAAACTAACTGCGGCAACACACGGCTCACCTGCAACAACTTGCAGCCCTTTTTCAGCAGCTCCTTCACATCTTTTGCTGCAACTCCGTACTTTCTGTTGTCGCTGTAACTCCTAATTTTCACAGGTTTATTTTTCCCGAAAAGCCGAAACATGTCACTGTTTTCAGTTTGTACCGAGCGCTTTCTTCTTCCTCTTCTTCTTCGCAGGTGCCTCACAGACACAGCGGCGGTGCGCTTCTGCCCCCTGCTGGGGGTCGTTTGGTATTTCCTTGGCCGATGTAAACAGTGGCGAAGAAGTGCTTTTAGTCAGTCAGACAGTCAGTCATTTTCTGTACCTGCTTCTTCACACTTGGGTTGCAGGGGTCTGCTGGAGCCTATCCCAGCTGTCATCGGGCAGGAGGAGTGGTACACCCTGGACAGGTTGTTTCCTGCACAATAACATGACAAAATTGAACAGTCAAAGTCCATCCACAAGACAAGGTTGAGTGCAGGAGATATTGCGGATGGCACCTCTGGACGGTCATATATATATGGTATATTGTTAACAAATGCTCTGTTGTACCACTTGAAGCATAATGCATTAATGTTATAGACTACAATATGACATTTTCCACCCACAAGTTATTTTTTTAAAGCAAGCTATATCTTACATATAGGCCTAATAATGGCATAAGAAAATATAGAAGTTTTATGGCACAACAACGACTACTGCAAATACTAATTTATA
>OOFC01043452.1:10296-25762 GCA_900323345.1 Pseudochromis fuscus | reverse complement strand
ATTGTATGTATGCTTGTGAAATAACAGTCGAGAAAAAGATGCGCTGACAATGTGTTTTTCAGTATCTCGTTTAATGAAAACTGGCCCTACATGGCAACGTGAGCATTACCATAGCAACTGATGCAACACGAAGGGAAATACCAAAGAAAAAGACTCGACGATTATATGCAACAGTTGTGTTATTTTGGTAAGATCGTTAGTTTCAGGGCAAAACATCTTTTTGCATAAAGGAAATGCTTTTGCACCTCATTTGCGTTTTTTGTGTGTAAGACTTACTCGTAAATGCTCCTGACAAAATTATTGAATTTTTTGGTTACCCCTCTGTACTAAATGGTATAGTCCGAATTGAATATGGCGGCCGCGTGTATGAAAATCTAAACGGAGAGAAAAGCTGATGTTTAGAGAAACACCGTTGTTGTGTTCCATGCGTCTCAGTTTTGTTACAGTGTCCTGCTCATTTTGTTTGATAGGATATGGTGAAAACAGAAGATATATCCAGCGTGGCGGACGGCTGGAGAGAAGTATTTGAAAGAAGCCGGGTTGTCCCCCCACCCAGCCAGACTGTCCGACTGGCTGTGGAAAGCCATTTCTCCCATTCCCACGGTTTCCAGCTCAGCCTCAACCGGCTCACTGCAGCTCACCTCCCGCAGGTGAATGCCCGCAAGTAGCGCTCAGTGCTTGGTAAAGATGTAGAAAGACTTCTGCTTAGGACAGAAATACGGCAGTAGTTACACAAAGCTGAAGTCTGTGTAGTTTTTAATTTGGAGGACTATGCTCTGCTGACTTTGGGCTGTCATCATAAAGCAAAGACAGAATCAAGGCCTTCACATTATCTCTCTAATATCTTACAGAACTCCACTGAAACGTTTTACAATTAAAATTGACCTTGCATATTTTATAGGCAGAATTAAGTTGACCACTATAATATACCAGTGTAAGTACGTCATAGATCCTCTTGTAAATTCGGTTTAGAGATAATCCATCAAATACTTCCACAGTTACTTTTCCCACACAACTGTCTGACACCCACTGCTTACTGCCTTCATGAGTGGGTGCATACATGCATTCAGCAGCATAGGTTTGGATCTCATACAAATCCCCTGTGTAATACTCACTGTTGAATGTTTTTTAGAGGTTGCACAGGGTTAAAGCAGAAGATTTTAGCAAACTTCACAGTTCAGGGGTTAACTCTGACTTTTCTTAAATGCATGTCCTCCCCTTGTTTTCCACAGCAGGTGTCCACAGGGGAACAAGATGTGACCTACCAGCTGCGAGTGACACAGTTTGATAGAAATCACCAGCACTTCTTTGGGAAAACATGGAAAAGCTCACCCCAGAAGATAAAAAACAACAGAATCTCCTTCACTGAGGTAAGTTTATTCCAACAGGACTTCCACTGAAACAAGTCCAGACATCTGCAAATGGCACGCAGCTGTGGTTTACTGTGTTGTTGAGTTTGTAGGCTTCACTTTAAACTCTTTTCACACTGTTTTGATAAGTAGTGGATTGATGATTATACAGTAAAATCAATGCTCATTGAGGCATAAATTACATTAATTCAGCACAGCTATTATTTAATTAAAACCAACTCTAAAGCTTCGCCAATCAGCCATCTTTAAATTAGCGGTGTTGATTGGACTGTGTTCTGTGAGGCTCTTGAGAATACTGTCAGCCTAAAGACAACAATACAAACCCAAGTGATTGCCAATAAGTGATTCCAGTTGCAATTAACGCCTTCCATATTACACGTGTTGCAGCCCAAACTGTCACCGTGGAGGATGAAAAAGAACAAATTTGTTTGGGAATACACTATTTGTATTGGTTCATGGTAGTGTTTAATTAGTCCTGTAGAGTAAAGAGTTGTTATCTTTAAATTCAGATATCATACACTGTATATATAAATAGAAAAAACAACCATAGCTCAAGAATGAGGCCAACGTTGAAGTGCAAAAAAGTGCAATACTCCTGACAACCACTAAAAAAACTTCTGGCTCGAGTTGACATTTCAAAACTTGCTATTTTTAATCAGTCAGTACATTTTTTAACAAGTCATTCACACGTCATTAGTTAAACTTAGCTCTTCTTATCGGTGATCTGGTCCATCTATAAAAAAAAAACAACAAACAAAACAGAAGATCATATGAAGTAGATATTAGTCTCCAAGAAGAGGAACATTTACAGGTGTGGTTAGTTTGACTGACAGGTCTGGTTTCCTATGAGACTACACCCAAACTCCAGCCTCATACACATTGAACAGTGACCTTGGGTTCAAGGGTCACACCTTTTTCCTCACTCCTTTCTTCATATCTAAATCTAAAATAGTCACTTTTCAAACAACCAACATGGTGACGTTCAAATGCCAACCTCCTGGCTTCAAAATGAGAGTTCACAAACCAATGGGTGATGTCAGATTTGCTTCATCCATCTATATACAGTCTATGTCAGATATCCAGGACGTGTACTGTAACACCAAAAAATTATCTTATTCATGCAAAAATGCATAAAAGTCTATATTTTTTAATCTATAAAAACTACTGACACGAAGTTGTATTGATTTGCAAAATTGCCCAAAATGACAGAAAATGCCTTATTTATTCTCTATTTTTATTCTATCTCTGTAATTGGTGTACATTATTGTTAATTCTTATTTAAATTCTTAGATTTCTAATTCTAATTTTCTAATTCTATATTTCTGTACTCTCTACTTTTTTTGCTGCTGTGACAAAACAATTTCCCCAGGGTGGGTTAAATAAAGTTCTATCTTATCAGCTAGACCTGTCACAGTTTAAATGTTATAGTAAAATGTCTGGCAATGGCAAATTTGCATGATGTGTATTAACTAACAGTTAACAGTATTAACATCAAGTCACTCAACCCTTAAGCATACAAGTGGCATCACATTTTGTTTCAGATATTGCTTCACAACAATTGCTGCAGTGTGGTACATCACTGAACTTTTTTATAACTGTGTTCCAAACACTTCTAACCAGCGAGAAGACCACAGACAAAACAGCACTGGCAATTATCGCTCATGTAAAAATCTATTCATCAAAATGTATTTTTCTGGGAGACAGGTGTACGACAGGCAACAAAGACACGCTGGGAAACCTCCAGTCATTGTGATCTATGTGATATGCACCAACCTGTTTTATTTTTACTTACTTTGGACCTTAATTGGGCCTTGGCTCATGCTGAAGTAGAATTATATGATGTCACCCAATTTAATGAACCAACAAAAATAACGTCTCTAAAAGCGGCGCCAAAGCTACCAGCAAGGTCAGGCGGATGTCAGTCAAGCACTGTTTACATAAACCCACATAATCCAACAAAAATGTACTCGTGGTGGTGCCACAGTGCACTCAAATGCATATCGAACCATGTTTTAACCAATCGTTTCTGTGCAGTTTATATTATTTCAAGTGTCAAAGTTTAATCAGAAGAAACTCTGCAAGACGAGAAGGAATCAGTGACTAACAGCAAATCTATCTCACTCCCTTCAAGCTGAAATGAAGGAGAAGTGAATTTTAGTAGATGGCATCCAAAGCAGATAAAAGAGATGTTGTTTGCAATTGCATAAATATAGTAGAAGATCATTGTCTTGGAGCAGTTGGTATTTAGTTTGTGTTTCTGTGATTTTTGGAGGACCATATAAAACCATGAAAGCACTTTTCACTTGTACTGAAATATTGGAGGCATCATGGAGGCTTTCATGTACCTTATTGTTTCTCTCTTGTTTATTATCCGCTCATCCACACCAGTTCACAATAAAAAACACTTAGGCTACCTTGGTGTAAAGCAGGGGTCTCGAACTGGTGCCAGGTTTTCTTTCCAGTCAGTTACTAAAGCAGGTGATTGTAACGATCAACACCTCCTTCAATGTGTGGGAAGGAGCTCATCAGTGAGATCAGCTGCTGGCGAGGTGGTTGGAAAGAAAACCTGCAGGGTCTCGGCCCTCCGTGACACGAGTTCGAGACCCCTGTAAAGTGTTGTTACGGATCCAACTTTCGCAATCAACAGGTTCAGCAGTCCTGCTAAGAACCTGCACATCTTTTTCAGCAGCAGAACCTTCAAAATGGACCATTTGGTTTAACTGCATCCATCAGTCACCTTAAACATCACAGCTAACGTGTGTTTACACTGAGTTACACAGCAGCACCCTGCAGGCACACAGTCAGGCAGTCATTCACACCAAAATACTGTAATTTGTTCAACACTAAAGTTTTACACTGGGTCTTTAGTGTCACCTTCCAACTACATACTACTATTGCAATGTGCTGCTATAGTCTCTCTAGCAGTAATCAGGGTATTCATTCTGCTGTGCTGACAAATTTTTAAACCAGATTTCAATTTAAGTTGAATACTAATAGAAACAGAACAGTGCTGAGCTTTCCTGTCTCCTCTGATTACTATTACTTGATAATACATGTGATGCAGCAGCAGTTAATGGGTTAATAAGTGTTGCAATGAACAGAAACTTCATCATCATGTGGTTTTTAGCTCTGTTTAGCTCTCTGGACTTTCTTTTGTTTGGTTAAAAGACAAGAAAGTGGAACATAAATACATGCATAGGTTGATAGTTTGTAATATTTAGAGGCTATGAGAAAAAATTCAGGCTTATTTGACCATTTATGAAAATGTTAGGAGCGTTTTTGTATGAGAGTCCTAATGCCACAACTGTGCAGCCATGATGGATGACATCACATGGGTGCAAAGCTGCATCTCCACTGGTGCTGCTCTTCAGTACAGAAAGGGTAAAGTCTAATTCTCCATGTGTAACTACCACGTGGTGAGCCCATGTGATGTCAGAGCATTTCAACCAATCAGAAAAAACAAACATGTCTCACTTCACTTTTCTAATTGGTTGAAATATTTCAAATGGCAGCCTCTATGAAAACATCCATGATCAATCTGGGACACTTTGCCTGCTTTATAATTAGTACAAACAGCCATATATATTAAGTTATTTCAAAATGTTTAAAAAAGACAAATGACTTGATAAGAAAACTATTTGTAAGTTGCAGCTGCATGCATCCTTTTCCACTGTCGCAGTCGCTCTGCTGGTCGTGAGCCTGAAGCACAGCCGCTCCTGAGATGTGGCGATAACTTTACTTTAGTTTCCTCATGCCGTCACTTTTAGCGCAGTGTTAGTGATTGTGTGCTGATTGTATCGCTGAAAGCTGTGTTTGTTGGCAACATTACAATGATGAAGAGTAAAGTCCAGTCCTTAGAACCTCAGTATTTTATGGTGTGAAGGTAAATTTGGCACAGTTACACGTACTTACTGTAGTATTTATTGAAATTCAAAACGCTCTTTGGGGAGTGGTGATATTTCTGCTGTGGTTGTGCTCTTCTAGACAAACAATCATAAAACTCAGTGGTTTATCGCCTTGGGATTGCAAGGCTGTAGTAAAGTTGATGGTGTGAGTCTGAGGTGGGCTTTGTGGTTCACGTTTCTACCGTCTCACTTTGTTACACTTCTTTTTCTTTTCTTTCTTTCTTTCACTCTTCTCTGTAATCATCATTAGACAAGGGGAATAGAGAAACAATTTTTGATGTCAAGCCGTGTGATGTACTCTTTGAAAGACGTGCTTTGATGATGAAATTTCCAATTACTTATTGAAAACGTTAAAGAGAGTGCCGTAAGTACGAAGGACTTAAGATACAAAAGATAAAATATACAACAGTGGTACTGAACTATGCCACAGGTCAGATGATCTTCACGGTATCCTTTTGATGGGAAACAAAAACCCTTTTTGTTTAGCTGGACGCTCTCTGAAGTTGATCCATGTTTCTTTTGCGGCTTGTTTCCTGTGCTGCAAGAAAAGAGGCAACTGTTTCTGCATCACTGTGCAGTCCACAGCTTTTCTTGTTAGATGTGAGGATGAGAGATTACACAGATGATGCACCGCTACTATTTTAGCCATTACTGTTCCTGCCATAGTGCCGGCTGAAGAGGCTCAGTGTGATACTGTTGGTCAAGTATGACATGGAATTTTGAGAGATGCGTTTTTCTTGTCTTTTCAAGCTTTATTCGAAAGGTTTATTCGAAAACCTCAACTCAGCCATCTGGACACATATTATGTAGTTAACTTTAAATGCTTTCATAGAATAAAAAAAAGGTCCTTGCTTTTATAGTTTATACAGCAGGTCTGTGGCTTCTGCTGCTGCTTTTCGTTAAATGGTAAATGCACTGCACTCATATCGCCCCTTTTTACCTCAGGTCTACAAAGTGCTTCACAGGATTCATTCACCCACAACCAATGGCTACAAGGTGCTATCTACCATCAGGAGCAATTATATGATAGTTCAGGGTCTTTCTCAAGGACACTTCAACATGTGGACAAGACTGCTAGTCTTACAGTTTGTAGAAGACGTGCTGTACCATCTGAGCCGCAGTCTTCCTAGGTGAGTAGTTCAACATAGTGTTCGGGTCCTAACAGTGGTCCTGATACTGGTGGTAGTCAGCCATTCAGTTAAATCAGAACCAAGAAGTTAAAGTTGCAACCAAGCACGGCAGTGGGACGGCAGTGGCTCAGTGGTAGAGCGGCCGTCTACCAATCGAAGGGTCGGTTCGATGGTTCGGTTCGATTCCCGCTCCTCCCAGACACTTTACCCACCACCTTGAATGTTGAATGAATGGGTTGGTGTGTGGTGGTGTAGGTGCAAATTTGCAGTCGCGCCTCCATCAGTCTGTGGCTAGCTTAGCTTACCGCCACCGGTGTGAATGAATAATGGTCTCTGTGCGAGCGCTTTGAGTCTGGACTTCCAGAGAAAAGCACCATATAAATCCAAACCATTATTATTATCATTAAGCAAAGTTCACATCCTATAAAAGAACATTTTACTAAAATAAACCTTTGTTACAGTGAAGCAGATGTCAGTAAAACATTAAAAATCATCTGTGTGAGCTTGTTTATTTTCATGAAAAATACTACACAATACTACACACACAGGGGGAGCAGGAGGAGGGAGGAGGAGGGAGGAGCGTAAGCATGTGCAGTATTGCAGTTGTTAAGTGTATTGTTATCTGTGGGCAATACCTTTATTAATATGTTCATTTTGTGTGCACTACTTATTTAATATGTTCAAAACATCTATTTTTAACTCATATATATGTGGTTTTTTACTTTTTCGGTGCTGTATGTTTGCTGCTGGTACCCCAATTTCCTATCTATCTATCTATCTATCTATCTATCTATCTACACATTTATGCAATAACCAATAGCAACAACTGCTGTCACCTGTCATTGTGATGAGTAATTGGATAGATGGTACGGTACAAAACTTAGAGCCACTTCAGATGGTCAGATGTCTTTTCACTGTGCAATAGCAACAGGCTAATTCATAATTCCCTTTCTACATTTTTTTCCATAATCAAATTCCTTCTGCATCACATGTCCCCAAACCTACAGTCAGAGTCATACAGACCTGTCTTCTGGTGTGGCCTCCACAGAGCCCTGATCTCATGAGTACATGACAGGACAGAAAAAGATTAAATCCACAGGAAAACTGTAGCACAACACTTCTCTAAGATGCTTGTAACAGCCCAGGTGGACAGGACAGTACTGCATGGTGGACGCAGGTGATCTGTACATGCACCTGAAGGAAAACAGAAACTTCTCTTTCTTCACATGTGCCATCTTTCATGCTCTCTTTTTGGAAACCTCCTCTTTAGTTTGAGAAAATGCATCATGCAGCAATAAATAAATAAATCCCTCCTCTTCCTGCTGTAGTAAAAATCCAGTCAGAGGATGGCAGGGTTTGGACCGGGTTTGCAGTCTGACAAAGTGGCTACATTATTTATGAATGATCAGTTTTACTACTGTATGTACACCTTTTGAAAGCGAATCTCGCAGTTTTATGTTCACCATCCTTTAATTTCATTCAGTTGTTTTTGAGCAGATATCTGTGGAGCAGCTGGAAGTCTTTGTTGTCTGTCACTCAGACATCTGAAGGTCTCTGTACATCCTGGTTGGAGGCCAGTCACCCACTGATTTATGATCAGATCGACGTGGAGCTCCTCTGTAGATTTGAAAGTGCTCCATCTGCTTACAGTGTGTGCTGTTGTACACGGCGTCTCAAAGAAAATTCTTTTAATGGAAAGAATACCGTGAGCTGTAGCTGGCTGATAAATGCACTGTTGCATAAGTCTTTTACAGAGACACCAATGAGTCACAGCTATGGCACATTCTGATTTCCAGTTTTGTCACCATCTGTTTTCTCCCCTTTCCTCTGCTTGATGTTTCTTTTGATCGAACAATCTCACAGAGTGTATGGTCTTACTCTGATCCACCATAATAGTCACAGCCGGTATAAAAACCCACTCGGTATCCCAATAAGCATCCAAATCCCATTATCCATCCAGGGTAATAATATAAACCACATCATATCCTATCAGGATGATAAAGTGGGCCTGGCCCTCTCTGTGTCGTGCCGCAAGAGCTGCACCAGCTTTTTTATTGGATTTGGCCCGATGCACTCACATTCATGCTGGTGTTTATGAGTGGCAAATTGCTGTTTGATATCCAAATAATGTCAGAGGGGGGATTCTCTGCTAAGTTACGGGAGCACAGTGAAAATTGCGAGCCACCCGCCCTCCCAGTCAGCCATGATGGATTGGTTTTAATATCTGGTGAAAAGCAAAGATGCGCAGAGATTAAAGGGAGAAAGAGAGCGCTCTTACTAAATCTGTAATTCTTTCTTTGTCTCTGCGTCTCTTTCTTCCCGGGCAGAGGCACGGCGTCTCGACAGTGACGCCGTCCGTTGCTTTTTGTGTCAGCCGAGTTGTTTTTGAGTTGTCAAGTCAGACTTATTAGGCTTTTATTTTGAAAGCAGAGTGCACTTTCCTCGACAGTTTGATTTGCTTGTCAATACTTTAATGTGTTTTTTGAATCTTTTGAAAAACCTTTTATGTAAGGGATGCAGGGATTATTGCACAATGGTGACATTTCAGACCTTGGAGGAGACGTTTGGTTGGTTTGTGGATCTGAGGTCAAACAAGAGATTTTGTGATGTCATTGACTGCTGTGTTTGCCCTTTGTAGAACTACTTCCATACAGAAAATTCAGTCTGTGGACTATGGATCGACGCCTGCTTTTTTTTCTATGTGTTTTTGTCCTGTTACAACCCAGAGTGTCCTAAATTACCCAGATTACACCTACACTTTCTCACCAGATGCTGGTGTTCTCAATTCATGACTCATATTTTCTGACGGCTGTTGGGATATCATTTTCTTCAGGGTAACTCTTGCTCTCTCCACTTAATCTGAGCTGAAGAACGCTGTGGTCAGTAGAGGGCAATGTTGTGCTACACATACACAGACAGAAGACTTGAAAGACTGGAGGAGGCAGAGAGAAATGTGCATCTTTCTGCATTGTCTCTCACTGTGATCACTCCATTTGAACTCCCTGCCTTCACTGGGAGCCAGTGGTTTCTTCTCATATGTGCAACATTATCAGGCCGACAGCTGGACCGGGGAGGAAAAGGCCAAGCTTTGTTCCTGTCCGTGCAACCTCTGTTTTTTCGGTCTCCAAATGCTGTTTGGCACTGGCATGGAATAAACATGGAGAAGCACACACACACACACACACACACATACACATGCATATTTTATTTTTCCATCCTTTTATTCCTCTGTTCCTTCTAATAACGTTAATAACGTGTCTAAACCTAACCCTTAGGCTAACCCTGTTAAAAAACCAAACTGAAGGACCTCCACAGCAGGGTACACTCTCATGTCTGAGATCCCCACAATGTGATTAAAAACTGCACTTCACCAGCACCAACAGACACACACACACACCGTCTTATTACACGACTTCAAAGACAAGCAGAAGAATACAGTGGTTCACCGATGGGAAAAATGTTTGAACATCACTCTTGCAATTCCTCCACTTTTGTTTCTTGAATAGTTGTTCTCTAAAGAACAAACTGGTTTCAAAGTGAAGGATCCCCAATGGTTCAGACTTGAAGTAATGAACACGTGGCAGTCGTCACATTCATCTTGTGAAACAAGTTTCTGCTCTCCTGAAACATACAGTAAGTTGCCAAATTTAAGCTGTCAGTGCTGTAACAAAGCTGCAGTTACCCCCCCACACTCTCTAAAAGCAGTGAGAAAGTCTGGCTCAGCTGAAGGAAAACTTATCTTTGAAGTTGGGTGTTTTTGTTATTGTTGTTGTGTACTGTACGCAGTGATTTGCAGTCTCCCTCATATGATCGCATGCATGATTCCCAACTATTGGACTGTGGACGTTAGACATTCAAATGTCTCTTGTTGAATGGACCCACTGATTCAACCTGGGACATTTATTATGGCTCTTTTGTGATGTCCTGGTGCCATGTCACTGTTTACATATTACTACATACATATTAGTTTTAGTGAGATAGCTTGTAGTAAATATTTTTTTGCAGTTACTGTATTCTATTCTATTTGTATCCTGTGTATTTTCTATCATGAAAAAATATTTAAAAAAAACTGTAATTTCTCTCTTAACTTTCTTTCTTCTCATTGTAATAATATAGTCATTTAATTTTACATTAAATCCTGTGTAATTTTTTTTTTATTTTTAATGCATATTTACTTGTGTAATGATAAAAACACATTTATTCAGCATTTTGTCATAGAAAATCACATTAAAATCAGATTCTTGTCAATTAACAAACGCTTCATTTTTAAGTATAGTTCATGTTAAAAAAATTGTTAAAAAATGTAAAATGAACAGAAAAATACTAGAGATTTTTTTTCAGTGTAACTAGTGGGTACATGGGCAAAGAATAATTTAACAGTGTGCAGCCTGAATAAAGCTCCCATTGAATGAATGAATGAATGAATGATGTTCAAATCCTGATGGAGGGGCTGACTGACCCGGGGCATTATTTCAGCTCTATCTAATTCAGCAGCTGGTGTCAGTTGAAGACCATCCTTGGTATCCAGCCTCAATTCCATCACAAGTCATTATTGCTACACGAATGGAAAAAATGACAGCATTTATGTTAAACAATTATTAGCTGCAGCAGGAAATCATGTAATGTAAATTTACATTACAGGCCCTGCATACACGCGCTCCACCCACACATGTATTTTAACTGCCTGACTAGATGTACAGTCATTACAGAGGTGAGGTGTGACTCACGGTGATCTTGTTGCACATGTTAGCAGGTTCCATGTGTTATGGTTGTTGAGGCAGATAAAACTGTCACTTCTCATGAAAGATCATTTTAATCTGCGACTCTAAATCAATCTACAGAGCAAAAATATTTTGTAATAACATTTGTCAATAAAATAATCAAAAATAAAAGCACATACTTTGCATTTTGTGAGTACTTTGTAGCCCATCGTGGACAAAATAATGACTCATCCAAACTGCAACAGTTACCACAACTGCTCTGATGGGAAAATGAAACGGCTCAATCTATACAGTCTGCTTCAAAAGACCTACAGCAATAAAATGTTTTGGATAACTGTGGCCTTTTTCCTGGTACTAGCACTGCAACAGTTCCACCAGGCTGCAGACACAATGCTAATATCAATACACTATGCCCCCTTAAACCAGTACTCACACTCACACAATCAATTACTGTTTTTCCAAAAAAAGAAAAACATTTGACAGGTGATGCTAGGCAATAAATGACACTTTTATGTCATTATTTTCATCAATAGTATTTCTTTTTGAATAAATATGACTAAATAATATATATTTTCAAGTTAAAATAGCAATCAAAGGTATTTCAGAGTCAAAAGTTTAGCAGCATAAACTGTATTCAATAGACAGACAAAGTCACAGTGTTGTCACCTGTTGGTTTGTCTTTTTTTTTTTTTGTACTGTATTTGAACAAGATGAAGGAGGATGGATCTGCCCCTCCTGATGACATCTGTCACTCTGAGCAGCCATGCCCTTAATTATGGTAACTTTCAGTCCTAATACAATTTAAACAGAGAGGTATGTAAAAATTCAGCCACCATCCGGTTGTATGTGGACCCAGGAGAACAGGGAGATTAGCTACAGAGACCAAAGCTATTTTTTGGGTGATGTTTATTTCTGCTGTAAAGTTGAGGATTTGGTCATCGGGGTCTGTGGGGATTGACTTGACTTTGGAGCCAGCCTCAAATGGTCAGTCAAGCAACCGCAGCTTATTTCACATCTGTGTTCGTTTTATTTTTCAGTCCTGGAGACTGCTGCTGGTTTAGTGCACAGTGAGCTGTAATAAAAATCAAAATACGATTTTACTGAGTCAGTAATCATTTTGAAGCGAGAATCAATTCTGATTCTCCAATCGTGACAACAGTAATCTGAACTGAATTGTGAGATAGCAAAAGACCTCCATCCTTAGTAATGACAGAGGGAGATGATAAGTAAATGGGATCACCAAAGTGATGACAGTTCATCCTGAACTTTAATGGCTGAAGCACATTTTGTTCCAAATGAGGGATCAGTAAAGTCAGAAATCATCTTCTAGAAGTGAGAATTTGTGCAGAAATCAGTGGTGATGTATTTCAGTCTGAGGTGGACAGACCGACACAGCTAAAAATGCGCTCTGCCATTTTCCCAGTCATTTAGAAAACATCGTGGACACACTACTTGTTTTTCTTTTGAATCAGTTTGGCGGAGCATTATTATTTTATTAAATGAACCTTTTATTGGGATAACTAAATGAGTGTGTAACTGTGTGGGTGGTGTTTGCTCTAATGTTGCAATTATCACCTTTCATTCGGTATGCTTGGCTTACACTTTGCAGCCCATGGGCTCTTCAACTAATGCAACTGCCTCAACTGGGGAGGTTTGATTAAATTAAGACTTTCTTTGCATCAAGAAAGTCGTGCATTTCTTTCAAGATATTTTTCTGTCACTTCAGACCAGACTGACGAGTTGGTGGCTTGGCGAAAACCACAGAGATCAATTATTGATAACACTCTGCATCCCCTTGCTGTGTGTGAGCTTTTGTTTGTTTCCTAGTTTGGAAATGTTTAGTAGTGGAAGTGTGGTATGTAATTTCAAAAGTGTGTTTTTGAAGTCTTCAATGAGCTGTGTGTGAAACAGCAGGTGATGTTAATATGAACAAGGATGCTCATTCCTATGCTGAGACTTTGAAGTCTGTTCAGGGGCTCACAGAGTGTATCACCACAGCTATATTTACTGTGGAAATATAGTGTTTTTCATACTTGTGTGATAGGCTGAGTAGACGGTACAGTCACTCTTTGGAAGTCTTTAACGCCATTCAACATTTAACTTCTTTCATCATTTCTTGAGGACAGGCACTCGTCGCTTGCTTGTTAAGCTGTCTCTTCATGTCGTGTTTTTTATTACCACTACTAGATGTTTGCAGAAAATTGTAAACATTACCTTCACTCTGGAAACTGGGGGGTTATACCTTTCCTGCACATGAAATATAGAATTAGGTTTTACCATTAGTCATAAAGGAATGAAGCTCGAAGCACTTTATATATACTTTTCACTAGGGCTGTCAGAATGAATGCATTAACACGGATTAATCCATCATCATGATTAATAATTTTAACACAATTAATCCATCTGCAGCACAGAATGACTCTGAACATCTCTGGCAACGCATTTAGGGCAGTTTGTCCAAGTGGAGTTGCCATCATGCATGCACAAATAGGCAGTTAATCCTGTGGTGACAGGCAGCAGAACCAATCAATCAGAATTGAAGATGCTAAACAGCACGTTGACCCTCTCTATAGGAAATTTGAGTGCAAAAAAAAAAACAAGACAGACTAGTTGACTGACTGTAAAGTTTTCATTTCACCGAAGCACTTTCAGCTAAAAACACCACATTAACGTGAAGCATACATTAGTACATACTGCTAGCACTTCGGCTAACGCATCACCCAGCTTGCGACGAACCACCATCTTGCAAAATAAAACATGATTAATGTAGATTAAAAAGTAATGATATCAATTAATTTATATTTAAATAATGATAATCAAAATTAATCCACACCCACCCTGTGATTAATCTGATTAAAAAATGTAATTGTTTCACAACAATTAATTAACAATTAATTAAACAATTTCTTTATGACCAAGTACATACGTGATGTATTTAATGTTGAGTCAGGTGTGTATTAATCCCCATGTGAAGATATTCTCCAGCAGAGTACAAACCTCTGCAAGTCAAACACACACACATGCATGTAGATTTTCAACCAAATCCATCCAAGTTATGAATTGTACCTACCACTTCCTTCTTTTTCAACTACCCAGCTAATAAATGTTGGTGTTTTGTTGTCACAATTGTTTTTTAATGTTTGCCCATTTCAAGTAACAGGGATTTTTTTAGACACTATTCCATCCTCTAATCTTGGACAAAATTAAATAATTTGTTCAAGCAAACAAATAAACAAATATATAAATGCCATTGCTTACAGCAGGTGAAAACATAACCTTGGTCCTTGGTCGAGGTGACAAATACACTATTTACTTGTGTTTACTAAGAGCTACAGTGGCCAGCACAAATTTGAGACATGGTTTTGGTTTTGGTCTCTTTATGAAATGTGTTGAAAGCCCCATATAAAGCTACACCTGCCGTATATTACACTGTGTCCCGGTATGAATGCTCAGTGATCTAAAATGGCCCAAAGGAGTCTTGCATCCACTTCACTGAACTGCTAAGTGCTCAGATAAATGGCTAGCTGTAAAACATGAACCTATATTGCGTCTCGTTATGCCTTGTCTTCCATTCTCTGTGTTCTTTTAAAAGCCATGGCACTTCCTCAAGTAAAAGTAGCAAGCCTATGAAAACTGCCTGTGTGAAAAGCCACATGATTGATGGACAAAGGAGCTGCTATGGCAGCACAGACAGGCCTTCAGCTTACCTCACTGCTTAATTCCTTCTCCCAACTGGCATTCCACACTAAGAGATATACACTTCAATTATACATGGGGACGGTGGGGGCGCAGGCTGCACCGCCTAGCCTAAGAACTGATCAATATTTCAGCTCCGAGGGGACCAAACATCTAGCGGAGCAGCTGCTGCTTAACAGCTTTACACAGCAGAGTGACACACCCAGTAATACACAGCAGTATACTGTAGGTGTGTGTCTGTGCGAGCGAGGGAATTTGAGGGCCATGAGAGCTACTGCCGAGGTGACAGTAGGGAGAGATGAGAGCCCCGAGGAGGTTTGAGGTGTGTGTGTGTGTGTGTGTGTGGCTTATTTCTACTGTGTGTGGTGTGTGAGTTGATTCTTAGTTGACTGTTCTTTCTCCATCCTGATCTCATTTCTCTTTCCGTCGCTCTCTCTTCTCCCTCCACACGCAAACACTCACACACAGAAGTCATCGTTATAATTCTATCAGCTCTCCCTGGAGTCTGTGTGTGTGTGTGTGTGTGTGTGTGTGTGTGTGTGTGTGTGTGTGTGCATGTTGAGACAGAGGGAAAGAAAGAAACTCTGTCTGTGTTGTACTTTGTTGTTCCAAGGCTTTGACATGTCAATTCCATCTTTACCTTT